>JAUCBJ010009114.1:0-34008 GCA_032718475.1 Nemertoderma westbladi | reverse complement strand
GTATCAGTTGTATCCACTCTTGTATGAATTGTATCCCCTCTTGTATGAATTGTATCCTCTCTTGTATGAATTGTATCCCTTCTTGTAGGAATTGTATCCTCTCTTGTATGAATTGTATCCTCTCTTGTATCAGTTGTATCCCCTCTTGTATGAATTGTATCCACTCTTGTATGAATTGTATCCCCTCTTGTATGAATTGTATCCTCTCTTGTATGAATTGTATCCCCTCTTGTATGAATTGTATCCCCTCTTGTATGAATTGTATCCCCTCTTGTATGAATTGTATCCCCTCTTGTATGAATTGTATCCTCTCTTGTATCAGTTGTATCCCCTCTTGTATGAATTGTATCCACTCTTGTATGAATTGTATCCCCTCTTGTATGAATTGTATCCTCTCTTGTATCAGTTGTATCCCCTCTTGTATGAATTGTATCCACTCTTGTATGAATTGTATCCCCTCTTGTATGAATTGTATCCTCTCTTGTATCAGTTGTATCCCCTCTTGTATGAATTGTATCCACTCTTGTATGAATTGTATCCCCTCTTGTATGAATTGTATCCCCTCTTGTATGAATTGTATCCTCTCTTGTATCAGTTGTATCCCCTCTTGTATGAATTGTATCCCCTCTTGTATGAATTGTATCCTCTTTTGTATGAATTGTATCCCCCCTTGTATGAATTGTATCCCCTCTTGTATCAGTTGTATCCCCTCTTGTATCAGTTGTACCCCCTCTTGTATGAATTGTATCCTCTCTTGTATCAGTTGTATCCCCTCTTGTATGAATTGTATCCACTCTTGTATGAATTGTATCCCCTCTTGTATGAATTGTATCCCCTCTTGTATGAATTGTATCCTCTCTTGTATCAGTTGTATCCCCTCTTGTATGAATTGTATCCCCTCTTGTATGAATTGTATCCCATCTTGTATGAATTGTATCCCCTCTTGTATGAATTGTATCCTCTTTTGTATGAATTGTATCCCCCCTTGTATGAATTGTATCCCCTCTTGTATCAGTTGTATCCTCTCTTGTATCAGTTGTACCCCCTCTTGTATGAATTGTATCCCATCTTGTATGAATTGTATCCTCTCTTGTATCAGTTGTATCCCCTCTTGTATGAATTGTATCCACTCTTGTATGAATTGTATCCCCTCTTGTATGAATTGTATCCACTCTTGTATGAATTGTATCCCCTCTTGTATAAATTGTATCCCATCTTGTATGAATTGTATCCTCTCTTGTATGAATTGTATCCCCTCTTGTATGAATTGTATCCTCTCTTGTATGAATTGTATCCTCTCTTGTATCAGTTGTATCCACTCTTGTATGAATTGTATCCTCTCTTGTATGAATTGTATCCTCTCTTGTATCAGTTGTATCCCCTCTTGTATGAATTGTATCCCCTCTTGTATGAATTGTATCCCCTCTTGTATGAATTGTATCCCCTCTTGTATGAATTGTATCCCCTCTTGTATGAATTGTATCCCCTCTTGTATGAATTGTATCCCCTCTTGTATGAATTGTATCCCCTCTTGTATGAATTGTATCCCCTCTTGTATGAATTGTATCCCCTCTTGTATGAATTGTATCCTCTCTTGTATGAATTGTATCCTCTCTTGTATGAATTGTATCCTCTCTTGTATCAGTTGTATCCTCTCTTGTATGAATTGTATCCCCTCTTGTATGAATTGTATCCTCTCTTGTATGAATTGTATCTGCTCTTGTATGAATTGTATCCCCTCTTGTATGAATTGTATCCCCTCTTGTATCAGTTGTATCCCCTCTTGTATGAATTGTATCCTCTCTTGTATGAATTGTATCCTCTCTTGTATCAGTTGTATCCTCTCTTGTATGAATTGTATCCCCTCTTGTATGAATTGTATCCTCTCTTGTATGAATTGTATCCTCTCTTGTATCAGTTGTATCCTCTCTTGTATGAATTGTATCCCCTCTTGTATGAATTGTATCCTCTCTTGTATGAATTGTATCTGCTCTTGTATGAATTGTATCCCCTCTTGTATGAATTGTATCCTCTCTTGTATCAGTTGTATCCTCTCTTGTATGAATTGTATCCCCTCTTGTATGAATTGTATCCTCTCTTGTATGAATTGTATCTGCTCTTGTATGAATTGTATCCCCTCTTGTATCAATTGTATCCCCTCTTGTATGAATTGTATCCCCTCTTGTATGAATTGTATCCCCTCTTGTATGAATTGTATCCCCTCTTGTATGAATTGTATCCCCTCTTGTATCAGTTGTATCCCCTCTTGTATGAATTGTATCCTCTCTTGTATGAATTGTATCCCCTCTTGTATGAATTGTATCCTCTCTTGTATGAATTGTATCTCCTCTTGTATGAATTGTATCCCCTCTTGTATGAATTGTATCCCCTCTTGTATGAATTGTATCCCCTCTTGTATGAATTGTATCCCCTCTTGTATGAATTGTATCCTCTCTTGTATGAATTGTATCCTCTCTTGTATGAATTGTATCCCCTCTTGTATGAATTGTATCCCCTCTTGTATGAATTGTATCCCCTCTTGTATGAATTGTATCCCCTCTTGTATGAATTGTATCCCCTCTTGTATGAATTGTATCCCCTCTTGTATGAATTGTATCCCCTCTTGTATGAATTGTATCCCCTCTTGTATGAATTGTATCCTCTCTTGTATGAATTGTATCCTCTCTTGTATGAATTGTATCCCCTCTTGTATGAATTGTATCCCCTCTTGTATGAATTGTATCCCCTCTTGTATGAATTGTATCCCCTCTTGTATGAATTGTATCCCCTCTTGTATGAATTGTATCCCCTCTTGTATGAATTGTATCCCCTCTTGTATGAATTGTATCCTCTCTTGTATGAATTGTATCCTCTCTTGTATGAATTGTATCCTCTCTTGTATCAGTTGTATCCCCTCTTGTATGAATTGTATCCCCTCTTGTATGAATTGTATCCCCTCTTGTATGAATTGTATCCCCTCTTGTATGAATTGTATCCTCTCTTGTATGAATTGTATCCTCTCTTGTATGAATTGTATCCTCTCTTGTATCAGTTGTATCCCCTCTTGTATGAATTGTATCCACTCTTGTATGAATTGTATCCTCTCTTGTATGAATTGTATCCTCTCTTGTATCAGTTGTATCCCCTCTTGTATGAATTGTATCCACTCTTGTATGAATTGTATCCTCTCTTGTATGAATTGTATCCTCTCTTGTATCAGTTGTATCCCCTCTTGTATGAATTGTATCCCCTCTTGTATGAATTGTATCCCCTCTTGTATGAATTGTATCCCCTCTTGTATGAATTGTATCCCCTCTTGTATGAATTGTATCCCCTCTTGTATGAATTGTATCCCCTCTTGTATGAATTGTATCCCCTCTTGTATGAATTGTATCCCCTCTTGTATGAATTGTATCCCCTCTTGTATGAATTGTATCCCCTCTTGTATGAATTGTATCCTCTCTTGTATGAATTGTATCCTCTCTTGTATGAATTGTATCCTCTCTTGTATCAGTTGTATCCCCTCTTGTATGAATTGTATCCCCTCTTGTATGAATTGTATCCCCTCTTGTATGAATTGTATCCCCTCTTGTATGAATTGTATCCTCTCTTGTATGAATTGTATCCTCTCTTGTATCAGTTGTATCCCCTCTTGTATGAATTGTATCCTCTCTTGTATGAATTGTATCCTCTCTTGTATGAATTGTATCCCCTCTTGTATGAATTGTATCCCATCTTGTATGAATTGTATCCACTCTTGTATGAATTGTACCCCCTCTTGTATGAATTGTATCCCCTCTTGTATGAATTGTATCCACTCTTGTATGAATTGTATCCTCTCTTGTATGAATTGTATCCCCTCTTGTATGAATTGTATCCTCTCTTGTATGAATTGTATCCCATCTTGTATGAATTGTATCCTCTCTTGTATGAATTGTATCCTCTCTTGTATGAATTGTATCCTCTCTTGTATCAGTTGTATCCCCTCTTGTATGAATTGTATCCACTCTTGTATGAATTGTATCCCCTCTTGTATGAATTGTATCCCCTCTTGTATCAGTTGTATCCCCTCTTGTATGAATTGTATCCCCTCTTGTATGAATTGTATCCACTCTTGTATGAATTGTATCCACTCTTGTATCAGTTGTATCCCCTCTTGTATGAATTGTATCCCCTCTTGTATGAATTGTATCCCCTCTTGTATGAATTGTACCCCCTCTTGTATGAATTGTATCCTCTCTTGTATGAATTGTATCCCCTCTTGTATGAATTGTATCCTCTCTTGTATCAGTTGTACCCCCTCTTGTATGAATTGTATCCCCTCTTGTATGAATTGTATCCCCTCTTGTATGAATTGTACCCCCTCTTGTATGAATTGTATCCCCTCTTGTATGAATTGTATCCTCTCTTGTATGAATTGTATCCCCTCTTGTATGAATTGTATCCCCTCTTGTATGAATTGTATCCCATCTTGTATGAATTGTATCCTCTCGTGTATGAATTGTATCCCCTCTTGTATGAATTGTATCCCCTCTTGTATGAATTGTATCCCCTCTTGTATGAATTGTATCCCCTCTTGTATGAATTGTATCCTCTCGTGTATGAATTGTATCCCATCTTGTATGAATTGTATCCCCTCTTGTATGAATTGTATCCCATCTTGTATGAATTGTATCCTCTCGTGTATGAATTGTATCCCCTCTTGTATGAATTGTATCCCATCTTGTATGAATTGTATCCACTCTTGTATGAATTGTATCCCCTCTTGTATGAATTGTATCCCATCTTGTATGAATTGTATCCTCTCGTGTATGAATTGTATCCCCTCTTGTATGAATTGTATCCCCTCTTGTATGAATTGTATCCTCTCTTGTATGAATTGTATCCCCTCTTGTATGAATTGTATCCCCTCTTGTATGAATTGTATCCCCTCTTGTATGAATTGTATCCACTCTTGTATGAATTGTATCCCCTCTTGTATGAATTGTATCCCATCTTGTATGAATTGTATCCTCTCGTGTATGAATTGTATCCCCTCTTGTATGAATTGTATCCCATCTTGTATGAATTGTATCCACTCTTGTATGAATTGTATCCTCTCTTGTATGAATTGTATCCCCTCTTGTATGAATTGTATCCCCTCTTGTATGAATTGTATCCCATCTTGTATGAATTGTATCCACTCTTGTATGAATTGTATCCCCTCTTGTATGAATTGTATCCCCTCTTGTATGAATTGTATCCCCTCTTGTATGAATTGTATCCTCTCGTGTATGAATTGTATCCCATCTTGTATGAATTGTATCCCCTCTTGTATGAATTGTATCCCCTCTTGTATGAATTGTATCCACTCTTGTATGAATTGTATCCCCTCTTGTATGAATTGTATCCCCTCTTGTATGAATTGTATCCCCTCTTGTATGAATTGTATCCCCTCTTGTATGAATTGTATCCCCTCTTGTATGAATTGTATCCTCTCGTGTATGAATTGTATCCTCTCTTGTATGAATAGTATCCCCTCTTGTATGAATTGTATCCCATCTTGTATGAATTGTATCCACTCTTGTATGAATTGTATCCTCTCTTGTATGAATTGTATCCCCTCTTGTATGAATTGTATCCCCTCTTGTATGAATTGTATCCCATCTTGTATGAATTGTATCCACTCTTGTATGAATTGTATCCCCTCTTGTATGAATTGTATCCTCTCTTGTATGAATTGTATCCCCTCTTGTATGAATTGTATCCCCTCTTGTATGAATTGTATCCCATCTTGTATGAATTGTATCCCCTCTTGTATGAATTGTATCCACTCTTGTATGAATTGTATCCCCTCTTGTATGAATTGTATCCACTCTTGTATGAATTGTATCCCCTCTTGTATGAATTGTATCCACTCTTGTATGAATTGTATCCCCTCTTGTATGAATTGTATCCTCTCTTGTATGAATTGTATCCCCTCTTGTATGAATTGTATCCCCTCTTGTATGAATTGTATCCCATCTTGTATGAATTGTATCCCCTCTTGTATGAATTGTATCCCCTCTTGTATGAATTGTATCCCATCTTGTATGAATTGTATCCACTCTTGTATGAATTGTATCCCCTCTTGTATGAATTGTATCCTCTCTTGTATGAATTGTATCCCCTCTTGTATGAATTGTATCCCCTCTTGTATGAATTGTATCCCATCTTGTATGAATTGTATCCCCTCTTGTATGAATTGTATCCCCTCTTGTATGAATTGTATCCCCTCTTGTATGAATTGTATCCCATCTTGTATGAATTGTATCCACTCTTGTATGAATTGTATCCTCTCTTGTATGAATTGTATCCCCTCTTGTATGAATTGTATCCCCTCTTGTATGAATTGTATCCCATCTTGTATGAATTGTATCCACTCTTGTATGAATTGTATCCCCTCTTGTATGAATTGTATCCTCTCTTGTATGAATTGTATCCCCTCTTGTATGAATTGTATCCCCTCTTGTATGAACTGTATCCCATCTTGTATGAATTGTATCCACTCTTGTATGAATTGTATCCCCTCTTGTATGAATAGTATCCCCTCTTGTATGAATTGTATCCCATCTTGTATGAATTGTATCCACTCTTGTATGAATTGTATCCTCTCTTGTATGAATTGTATCCCCTCTTGTATGAATTGTACCCCCTCTTGTATGAATTGTATCCCCTCTTGTATGAATTGTACCCCCTCTTGTATGAATTGTATCCCATCTTGTATGAATTGTATCCACTCTTGTATGAATTGTACCCCCTCTTGTATGAATTGTATCCCCTCTTGTATGAATTGTATCCCCTCTTGTATGAATTGTATCCCCTCTTGTATGAATTGTATCCCCTCTTGTATGAATTGTATCGCCTCTTGTATGAATTGTATCCCCTCCTGTATGAATTGTATCCCCTCTTGTATGAATTGTATCCCCTCTTGTATGAATTGTATCCCATCTTGTATGAATTGTATCCCCTCTTGTATGAATTGTATCCCCTCTTGTATGAATTGTATCCCCTCTTGTATGAATTGTATCCCCTCTTGTATGAATTGTATCCTCTCTTGTATGAATTGTATCCCCTCTTGTATGAATTGTATCCTCTCTTGTATGAATTGTATCCCCTCTTGTATGAATTGTATCCCATCTTGTATGAATTGTATCCCCTCGTGTATGAATTGTATCCCCTCTTGTATGAATTGTACCCCCTCTTGTATGAATTGTATCCCCTCTTGTATGAATTGTACCCCCTCTTGTATGAATTGTATCCCCTCCTGTATGAATTGTATCCTCTCTTGTATCAGTTGTATCCCCTCCTGTATGAATTGTATCCCCTCTTGTATGAATTGTATCCCCTCTTGTATGAATTGTATCCACTCTTGTATGAATTGTATCCTCTCTTGTATGAATTGTATCCTCTCTTGTATGAATTGTATCCACTCTTGTATCAGTTGTATCCCCTCTTGTATGAATTGTATCCACTCTTGTATGAATTGTATCCCCTCCTGTATGAATTGTACCCCCTCTTGTATGAATTGTATCCCCTCTTGTATGAATTGTATCCTCTCTTGTATGAATTGTATCCCCTCTTGTATGAATTGTATCCTCTCTTGTATGAATTGTATCCACTCTTGTATCAGTTGTATCCCCTCTTGTATGAATTGTATCCACTCTTGTATGAATTGTATCCCCTCTTGTATGAATTGTATCCTCTCTTGTATCAGTTGTATCCCCTCTTGTATGAATTTTATCCACTCTTGTATGAATTGTACCCCCTCTTGTATGAATTGTATCCCTTCTTGTATGAATTGTATCCCCTCTTGTATGAATTGTATCCCCTCTTGTATGAATTGTATCCTCTCTTGTATGAATTGTATCCCATCTTGTATGAATTGTATCCCCTCTTGTATGAATTGTATCCCCTCTTGTATGAATTGTATCCCCTCTTGTATGAATTGTATCCACTCTTGTATGAATTGTATCCACTCTTGTATGAATTGTATCCACTCTTGTATGAATTGTATCCACTCTTGTATGAATTGTATCCACTCTTGTATGAATTGTATCCCCTCTTGTATGAATTGTATCCACTCTTGTATGAATTGTATCCTCTCTTGTATCAGTTGTATCCCCTCTTGTATGAATTGTATCCCCTCTTGTATCAGTTGTATCCCCTCTTGTATGAATTGTATCCACTCTTGTATGAATTGTATCCTCTCTTGTATGAATTGTATCCACTCTTGTATGAATTGTATCCCCTCTTGTATGAATTGTATCCACTCTTGTATGAATTGTATCCTCTCTTGTATCAGTTGTATCCCCTCTTGTATGAATTGTATCCACTCTTGTATGAATTGTATCCTCTCTTGTATCAGTTGTATCCCCTCTTGTATGAATTGTATCCACTCTTGTATGAATTGTATCCTCTCTTGTATCAGTTGTATCCCCTCTTGTATGAATTGTATCCCCTCTTGTATGAATTGTATCCCCTCTTGTATGAATTGTATCCTCTCTTGTATCAGTTGTATCCCCTCTTGTATGAATTGTATCCTCTCGTGTATGAATTGTATCCTCTCTTGTATGAATTGTATCCCCTCTTGTATGAATTGTATCCACTCTTGTATGAATTGTATCCACTCTTGTATGAATTGTATCCACTCTTGTATGAATTGTATCCACTCTTGTATGAATTGTATCCCCTCTTGTATGAATTGTATACCCTCTTGTATGAATTGTATCCCCTCTTGTATGAATTGTATCCTCTCTTGTATGAATTGTATCCTCTCTTGTATGAATTGTATCCTCTCTTGTATCAGTTGTATCCCCTCTTGTATGAATTGTATCCCCTCTTGTATGAATTGTATCCACTCTTGTATGAATTGTATCCCCTCTTGTATGAATTGTATCCACTCTTGTATGAATTGTATCCTCTCTTGTATCAGTTGTATCCCCTCTTGTATGAATTGTATCCCCTCTTGTATCAGTTGTATCCCCTCTTGTATGAATTGTATCCTCTCTTGTATCAGTTGTATCCCCTCTTGTATGAATTGTATCCCCTCTTGTATCAGTTGTATCCCCTCTTGTATGAATTGTATCCCCTCTTGTATCAGTTGTATCCCCTCTTGTATGAATTGTATCCTCTCTTGTATCAGTTGTATCCCCTCTTGTATGAATTGTATCCTCTCGTGTATGAATTGTATCCTCTCTTGTATGAATTGTATCCCCTCTTGTATGAATTGTATCCTCTCTTGTATGAATTGTATCCTCTCTTGTATGAATTGTATCCTCTCTTGTATCAGTTGTATCCCCTCTTGTATGAATTGTATCCTCTCTTGTATGAATTGTATCCTCTCTTGTATGAATTGTATCCCCTCTTGTATGAATTGTATCCCCTCTTGTATCAGTTGTATCCCCTCTTGTATGAATTGTATCCTCTCTTGTATCAGTTGTATCCCCTCTTGTATGAATTGTATCCTCTCGTGTATGAATTGTATCCTCTCTTGTATGAATTGTATCCCCTCTTGTATGAATTGTATCCTCTCTTGTATGAATTGTATCCTCTCTTGTATGAATTGTATCCCCTCTTGTATGAATTGTATCCCCTCTTGTATGAATTGTATCCTCTCTTGTATGAATTGTATCCCCTCTTGTATGAGTTGTATCCCCTCTTGTATGAATTGTATCCTCTCGTGTATGAATTGTATCCTCTCTTGTATGAATTGTATCCCCTCTTGTATGAATTGTATCCTCTCTTGTATGAATTGTATCCTCTCTTGTATCAGTTATATCCCCTCTTGTATGAATTGTATCCCCTCTTGTATGAATTGTATCCCCTCTTGTATGAATTGTATCCCCTCTTGTATGAATTGTATCCTCTCTTGTATGAATTGTATCCACTCTTGTATCAGTTGTATCCCCTCTTGTATGAATTGTATCCACTCTTGTATGAATTGTATCCCCTCTTGTATGAATTGTATCCTCTCTTGTATGAATTGTATCCCCTCTTGTATGAATTGTATCCCCTCTTGTATGAATTGTATCCCCTCTTGTATGAATTGTATCCCCTCTTGTATGAATTGTATCCCCTCTTGTATGAATTGTATCCACTCTTGTATCAGTTGTATCCCCTCTTGTATGAATTGTATCCACTCTTGTATGAATTGTATCCTCTCTTGTATGAATTGTATCCCCTCTTGTATGAATTGTATCCTCTCTTGTATGAATTGTATCCCCTCTTGTATGAATTGTATCCTCTCTTGTATGAATTGTATCCCCTCTTGTATGAATTGTATCCCCTCTTGTATGAATTGTATCCTCTCTTGTATGAATTGTATCCCCTCTTGTATGAATTGTATCGCCTCTTGTATGAATTGTATCCTCTCTTGTATCAGTTATATCCCCTCTTGTATGAATTGTATCCCCTCTTGTATGAATTGTATCCCCTCTTGTATGAATTGTATCCCCTCTTGTATGAATTGTATCCTCTCTTGTATGAATTGTATCCCCTCTTGTATGAATTGTATCCCCTCTTGTATGAATTGTATCCCCTCTTGTATGAATTGTATCCTCTCTTGTATGAATTGTATCCTCTCTTGTATCAGTTATATCCCCTCTTGTATGAATTGTATCCCCTCTTGTATGAATTGTATCCCCTCTTGTATGAATTGTATCCCCTCTTGTATGAATTGTATCCTCTCTTGTATGAATTGTATCCCCTCTTGTATGAATTGTATCCCCTCTTGTATGAATTGTATCCCCTCTTGTATGAATTGTATCCCCTCTTGTATGAATTGTATCCCCTCTTGTATGAATTGTATCCACTCTTGTATCAGTTGTATCCCCTCTTGTATGAATTGTATCCACTCTTGTATGAATTGTATCCTCTCTTGTATGAATTGTATCCCCTCTTGTATGAATTGTATCGCCTCTTGTATGAATTGTATCCACTCTTGTATGAATTGTATCCCCTCTTGTATGAATTGTATCGCCTCTTGTATGAATTGTATCCTCTCTTGTATGAATTGTATCCCCTCTTGTATGAATTGTATCGCCTCTTGTATGAATTGTATCCCCCCTTGTATGAATTGTATCCACTCTTGTATGAATTGTATCCACTCTTGTATGAATTGTATCCTCTCTTGTATGAATTGTATCCCCTCTTGTATGAATTGTATCGCCTCTTGTATGAATTGTATCCTCTCTTGTATGAATTGTATCCCCTCTTGTATGAATTGTATCGCCTCTTGTATGAATTGTATCCTCTCTTGTATGAATTGTATCCCCTCTTGTATGAATTGTATCGCCTCTTGTATGAATTGTATCCTCTCTTGTATGAATTGTATCCCCTCTTGTATGAATTGTATCGCCTCTTGTATGAATTGTATCCACTCTTGTATGAATTGTATCCACTCTTGTATGAATTGTATCCTCTCTTGTATGAATTGTATCCTCTCTTGTATGAATTGTATCCACTCTTGTATCAGTTGTATCCCCTCTTGTATGAATTGTATCCACTCTTGTATGAATTGTATCCTCTCTTGTATGAATTGTATCCCCTCTTGTATGAATTGTATCGCCTCTTGTATGAATTGTATCCACTCTTGTATGAATTGTATCCTCTCTTGTATGAATTGTATCCCCTCTTGTATGAATTGTATCGCCTCTTGTATGAATTGTATCCACTCTTGTATGAATTGTATCCACTCTTGTATGAATTGTATCCTCTCTTGTATGAATTGTATCCTCTCTTGTATGAATTGTATCCTCTCTTGTATGAATTGTATCCACTCTTGTATCAGTTGTATCCCCTCTTGTATGAATTGTATCCACTCTTGTATGAATTGTATCCTCTCTTGTATGAGTTGTATCCCCTCTTGTATGAATTGTATCCTCTCTTGTATGAATTGTATCCCCTCTTGTATCAGTTGTATCCCCTCTTGTATGAATTGTATCCCATCTTGTATGAATTGTATCCTCTCTTGTATGAATTGTATCCCCCCTTGTATGAATTGTATCCCCTCTTGTATCAGTTGTATCCCCTCTTGTATCAGTTATATCCCCTCTTGTATGAATTGTATCCTCTCTTGTATGAATTGTATCCCCTCTTGTATGAATTGTATCCCCTCTTGTATGAATTGTATCCCCTCTTGTATGAATTGTATCCTCTCTTGTATGAATTGTATCCTCTCTTGTATGAATTGTATCCCATCTTGTATGAATTGTATCCCATCTTGTATGAATTGTATCCCCTCTTGTATGAATTGTATCCCATCTTGTATGAATTGTATCCTCTCTTGTATGAATTGTATCCCATCTTGTATGAATTGTATCCCATCTTGTATGAATTGTATCCCATCTTGTATGAATTGTATCCCCTCTTGTATGAATTGTATCCCCTCTTGTATGAATTGTATCCTCTCTTGTATGAATTGTATCCTCTCTTGTATGAATTGTATCCCATCTTGTATGAATTGTATCCCCTCTTGTATGAATTGTATCCCCTCTTGTATGAATTGTATCCCATCTTGTATGAATTGTATCCTCTCTTGTATGAATTGTATCCTCTCTTGTATCAGTTGTATCCCCTCTTGTATGAATTGTATCCACTCTTGTATGAATTGTATCCACTCTTGTATGAATTGTATCCACTCTTGTATGAATTGTAACCCCTCTTGTATGAATTGTATCCCCTCTTGTATGAATTGTATCCACTCTTGTATGAATTGTATCCCCTCTTGTATGAATTGTATCCCCTCTTGTATGAATTGTATCCACTCTTGTATGAATTGTAACCCCTCTTGTATGAATTGTATCCCCTCTTGTATGAATTGTATCCACTCTTGTATGAATTGTATCCCCTCTTGTATGAATTGTATCCCCTCTTGTATGAATTGTATCCACTCTTGTATGAATTGTATCCTCTCTTGTATGAATTGTATCCACTCTTGTATGAATTGTATCCCCTCTTGTATGAATTGTATCCCCTCTTGTATGAATTGTATCCACTCTTGTATGAATTGTAACCCCTCTTGTATGAATTGTATCCCCTCTTGTATGAATTGTATCCCCTCTTGTATGAATTGTATCCACTCTTGTATGAATTGTATCCTCTCTTGTATGAATTGTATCCACTCTTGTATGAATTGTATCCCCTCTTGTATGAATTGTATCCCCTCTTGTATGAATTGTATCCACTCTTGTATGAATTGTAACCCCTCTTGTATGAATTGTATCCCCTCTTGTATGAATTGTATCCACTCTTGTATCAGTTGTATCCCCTCTTGTATGAATTGTATCCACTCTTGTATGAATTGTATCCACTCTTGTATGAATTGTATCCACTCTTGTATGAATTGTAACCCCTCTTGTATGAATTGTATCCCCTCTTGTATGAATTGTATCCACTCTTGTATGAATTGTATCCCCTCTTGTATGAATTGTATCCTCTCTTGTATCAGTTGTATCCCCTCTTGTATGAATTGTATCCACTCTTGTATGAATTGTATCCACTCTTGTATGAATTGTATCCACTCTTGTATGAATTGTAACCCCTCTTGTATGAATTGTATCCCCTCTTGTATGAATTGTATCCACTCTTGTATGAATTGTATCCCCTCTTGTATGAATTGTATCCCCTCTTGTATGAATTGTATCCACTCTTGTATGAATTGTAACCCCTCTTGTATGAATTGTATCCCCTCTTGTATGAATTGTATCCACTCTTGTATGAATTGTATCCCCTCTTGTATGAATTGTATCCCCTCTTGTATGAATTGTATCCTCTCTTGTATGAATTGTATCCTCTCTTGTATGAATTGTATCCACTCTTGTATCAGTTGTATCCCCTCTTGTATGAATTGTATCCTCTCTTGTATGAATTGTATCCACTCTTGTATGAATTGTATCCCCTCTTGTATGAATTGTATCCCCTCTTGTATGAATTGTATCCACTCTTGTATGAATTGTATCCTCTCTTGTATGAGTTGTATCCCCTCTTGTATGAATTGTATCCCCTCTTGTATGAATTGTATCCCCTCTTGTATGAATTGTATCCCCTCTTGTATGAATTGTATCCCCTCTTGTATGAATTGTATCCACTCTTGTATGAATTGTATCCTCTCTTGTATGAGTTGTATCCACTCTTGTATGAATTGTATCCTCTCTTGTATGAGTTGTATCCCCTCTTGTATGAATTGTATCCCCTCTTGTATGAATTGTATCCCCTCTTGTATGAATTGTATCCCCTCTTGTATGAATTGTATCCCCTCTTGTATGAATTGTATCCCCTCTTGTATGAATTGTATCCCCTCTTGTATGAGTTGTATCCACTCTTGTATGAATTGTATCCTCTCTTGTATGAGTTGTATCCCCTCTTGTATGAATTGTATCCCCTCTTGTATGAATTGTATCCCCTCTTGTATGAATTGTATCCCCTCTTGTATGAATTGTATCCCCTCTTGTATGAATTGTATCCACTCTTGTATGAATTGTATCCTCTCTTGTATGAGTTGTATCCCCTCTTGTATGAATTGTATCCTCTCTTGTATGAATTGTATCCTCTTTTGTATGAATTGTATCCCCCCTTGTATGAATTGTATCCCCTCTTGTATCAGTTGTATCCCCTCTTGTATCAGTTATATCCCCTCTTGTATGAATTGTATCCTCTCTTGTATGAATTGTATCCCCTCTTGTATGAATTGTATCCCCTCTTGTATGAATTGTATCCCCTCTTGTATGAATTGTATCCTCTCTTGTATGAATTGTATCCTCTCTTGTATGAATTGTATCCCATCTTGTATGAATTGTATCCTCTCTTGTATGAATTGTATCCCATCTTGTATGAATTGTATCCCCTCTTGTATGAATTGTATCCCATCTTGTATGAATTGTATCCCCTCTTGTATGAATTGTATCCCCTCTTGTATGTATTGTATCCCCTCTTGTATGTATTGTATCCCCTCTTGTATGAATTGTATCCCCTCTTGTATGAATTGTATCCCCTCTTGTATGAATTGTATCCCCTCTTGTATGAATTGTATCTGCTCTTGTATGAATTGTATCCCATCTTGTATGAATTGTATCCCCTCTTGTATGAATTGTATCTGCTCTTGTATGAATTGTATCCCATCTTGTATGAATTGTATCCCCTCTTGTATGAATTGTATCCCCTCTTGTATGAATTGTATCCCCTCTTGTATGTATTGTATCCCCTCTTGTATGAATTGTATCCCCTCTTGTATGAATTGTATCCCCTCTTGTATGAATTGTATCCCCTCTTGTATGAATTGTATCTGCTCTTGTATGAATTGTATCCCATCTTGTATGAATTGTATCCCCTCTTGTATGAATTGTATCCCCTCTTGTATGAATTGTATCTGCTCTTGTATGAATTGTATCCCATCTTGTATGAATTGTATCCCCTCTTGTATGAATTGTATCCCCTCTTGTATGAATTGTATCTGCTCTTGTATGAATTGTATCCCATCTTGTATGAATTGTATCCCCTCTTGTATGAATTGTATCCTCTCTTGTATGAATTGTATCCCCTCTTGTATGAATTGTATCCCCTCTTGTATGAATTGTATCCCCTCTTGTATGAATTGTATCCCCTCTTGTATGAATTGTATCCCCTCTTGTATGAATTGTATCCCCTCTTGTATGAATTGTATCTGCTCTTGTATGAATTGTATCCCCTCTTGTATGAATTGTATCCCCTCTTGTATGAATTGTATCCCCTCTTGTATGAATTGTATCTGCTCTTGTATGAATTGTATCCCATCTTGTATGAATTGTATCCCCTCTTGTATGAATTGTATCCCCTCTTGTATGAATTGTATCCCCTCTTGTATGAATTGTATCTGCTCTTGTATGAATTGTATCCCATATTGTATGAATTGTATCCCCTCTTGTATGAATTGTATCCCCTCTTGTATGAATTGTATCTGCTCTTGTATGAATTGTATCCCATCTTGTATGAATTGTATCCCCTCTTGTATGAATTGTATCCTCTCTTGTATGAATTGTATCCCCTCTTGTATGAATTGTATCCCCTCTTGTATGAATTGTATCCCCTCTTGTATGAATTGTATCCTCTCTTGTATGAATTGTATCCTCTCTTGTATGAATTGTATCCCCTCTTGTATGAATTGTATCCTCTCTTGTATGAATTGTATCCTCTCTTGTATGAATTGTATCCCCTCTTGTATGAATTGTATCCCCTCTTGTATGAATTGTATCCTCTCTTGTATGAATTGTATCCCCTCTTGTATGAATTGTATCCCCTCTTGTATGAATTGTATCCCCTCTTGTATGAATTGTATCCTCTCTTGTATGAATTGTATCCTCTCTTGTATGAATTGTACCCCCTCTTGTATGAATTGTATCCCCTCTTGTATGAATTGTATCCTCTCTTGTATGAATTGTATCCTCTCTTGTATGAATTGTATCCCCTCTTGTATGAATTGTGTCCCTTCTTGTATGAATTGTACACCCTCCTGTAAGCGTTTGGCCACTAAGGTCTACTTCGGACTAATCTCCTTGCCCACGACTCGGCGCCTGTGGAAACTGGTTGTTTTACCTGCAACCACATGGCTGTACTGTTTTCGGCGTGGACCCATCGAATGTCGACACATTGAACGATGTTGTAACCATGACCTACTATAGATACGACCTGGAAAGCTGCATACAGGGTCAGGTAGTGTGTACAGCGAAAACTAGCAATCCTATCATTGTAGAACCTTTACCTACTCCAACTATATCGACTATGGCGATGTGCATGGGCTTGATTAAAAGTCCCAGTTACCATGGCAACCGGTAGTTTTGCCATACCAACCATTGATCTAATGAACTTGATGCAACGGGACCAACTTCTACCCCCACTATATCGACCAAAATTTATTTATTGATTATATTTTAAAGTCACAGTTACCATGGCAATCGGTAGTTTCGTTATGTAAACCTGATAAAGTTTGATAAAGTATTATATTAATATTTAATTTGGGGATATTAATGTGTATTTATTTATCTGAACGAACATTATTTCTCCTTAAAAAACTGGAAAACTTAACAATTATTAGAGATTATTTTTTAGACGAAATCGCGAGATAGAAAGAAACGTGCTGTTCCTAAGTCAGCTCCAGTGAATGACGTCACGTTTCTGTCTAACATACCTCGGTCTGCAATTCATGACGTCATGCGATTGCAGCACAGATTGGAAAGCGATGGCAAGCTTCGTACTCAATCAGATATAGATGAGTATTGGGAGAGTTATGGAAAACCTTGCATATTCAATACACCGGGTTAGTTGTTGTGTAATTTTGGACGGATACAAGAATCGGATGTCCTTATTTCTCATACGTGTCTGTTTGTGTGTTTGTTTGTACACACAACTTCTTGCACTTAATGTTGATGAAATTGGATGAAACTTTGATGATAGGTTCAATATCGGACCTAGTTGTGTATGCAGGGTTTTGGTTGCGAGGGAACTGTTGGTTGCGTAGCAACAGTTAAATTAATTCTAGAATGACCGATCATAATCGTTGAATTCACTCAATCGAAATTCTGTCGACACCCCATAGGGAGTATTTATTGGACATACTTTCTGCAAAATTTCGCTTTATTTTGTTTAGATTTGTAGGAGTAGAAACATTTCTTACGAACAGTGTTTTTTTTTTACATACAATATATATATACTGCTATTGTGCCCAATGTTTCGTTTTTCGTTATTAGGCTGCCCTGCATAGGTGCGTATATTATTACAACAATATTGGTAGCAATGGATCCGTCCATATTTATCCAGCTCTCGGCAGGCAAACTTGTAAGTAATTACTCTTATTCACCGGGTTAGTTTTCAATTCACATGGGTGTGGGGGACTTCGACGTTGTGAGTGATAATATTAAACATCATTAGACAATGATTTTATATGAGCAATAACCCTTGATGTGGGGCGAGCCACGAAAGGGGGTACCACAAGCCACGGGTACCACTAACTCAATCGGTGTGTCGTTGTTCTGTCGTTCTGTCGCGTTCAATTGTAAACGTTAATAACTCAGCCAAATCTCGATGAAATCTATCCAAACTTGGTACACATGTAGTCTGGCAAAGTTAATAAATTTTCCAAGTTGAATTTTCGTGTGGCCTTCGAGAAGCTAAGATAATAGCAGTTAATTAGTTAATTAAGTTGATTAGGGTAAAAACAGCATTTTCAACCACCTGCCTTTTAAAGGATATTAATTATTTTCTAGTATAAGATTTAAATAATTATACTTAACAATTATACAGCTGTATTCCGCATACCCCATTCTATTATAGTTTTTAATTAGTTCAAGAGATTTGCTTTAATGAATATGTTTTTAATTGATCTAAACGTAATTAACTTATTAAAATGCCCTGTCTCCAAGCAGCTATACTTCCATAGCTCCCTCATTCCCTGGCATGCTTGCTAGCCTAGCTGGGATGGGGAACCAGGCCATCCACCTCATCACTACTCAAAGGCAGCATTGTAATGTACTTAATCGTGATTCTTTAGAATAATTAGCTAAATAATTTCGTTGAGCTGTTTGCATGATAAATTAATATCTCAGTATCAACACTATCGGCATAAGGTAAGTTTTATATTTCTTACAAATTTGGTCGCCTCCACGCCTAATATATTTAATATATTTATTTATTTAATTTAATATCGTACGTTATTAACACAGTAATAAGTACAGCGTAGAAAAGTATACTAATAAAGTAGCACAAATAGAGTGTAAAGTAAGTAAATACAGAGCCAACATGAACAGACAAACCAGGATTAATGATGGCACATGAATAGAATATATGCACAACCAATATGAGACAAATACACAAAAAATAATATTAAATCGTTTACACTGTGGCTATATACTTCAATATATCGTTTAACTCGTTTGTACTAAAATAAGGGATCTCCCAGTTATCTGAGATACAATTGATTAATTCTTTACATAAATTGACCTTCCATAAGTTATCAATACCGCACTGAACATATGATAATTGCTTTACATTCTTAACAGTTAATGACCGTAAATTACGCAAATTGCACAAATTACCAATTTTTCTTAAATTACAACCGGCTCGCGATCTGCAATCGAACAAACACAATTACTTTATGAGTTTAACATGTCACAGTACCAATAACATGAATTTATTGTTTTCATTGTTGGTTAAGTAAATTAAATAATATCGCGCTCAATTATAATCTGTATCTCATAACTGAGCCTCGTGCTGCGCGAAGGCCCCGCGAACGTGTAATATTGGCCACGGGGTGAGATAATAGCGTGATATGATGAGCATAGGAAGGTATGTCCATTATCAGGATACATAGTCAGAGACTGAACAAACATTATAGTGTGTTAAACCTGACTAAATGCTGTGTATTAATATTACCTAAAGGCCCATTAAAACCTGTAATTTTAAACATAAAAACAGATACAGACTGTATCCCATCTTTAAAATCGCACACACATCCCACATTACCTGCTCCTTTCATTTAATTAATAATTAACAATGTTAATTAACTGAGATATTGTTACAGGTGCCAAACCGTTGCCGCTAAAGTCACACATGAGGATAACTAAAGCCGATAGTGAAAGTGAATCATTTACTAAGACATCAGATACATTGTATCTGGGAACTCGTAACATAGCAGAAGAACCAGCAACACTACTCCTAAGTAATCCAGAGGTTGGTGATTATAGAGATTAAATTGTTCAAAGTTCTAGAGATTTTAATTCTGGATATTAAATTATTTGTGATTCTAGTTATTACGGAAGCCCATAGCGGCCAGGACACAAACATTAATGTGGGACACAAACATTAATGAGGGCACATTAATGAGGGACACAAACATTAATGAGGGACATACATTAATGAGGGACACAAACATTAATGAGGGACACAAACATTAATGAGGGACACAAACATTAATGAGGGACACAAACATTAATGAGGGACACAAACATTAATGAGGGACACAAACATTAATGGAGGTCACAAACATTAATGAGGGACACAAACATTAATGAGGGACACAAACATTAATGAGGGACACAAACATTAATGGAGGACACAAACATTAATGAGGGACACAAACATTAATGAGGGACACAAACATTAATGAGGGACACAAATATTAATGAGGGACACAAACATTAATGAGGGACACCGACGTTAATGAGGGACACAAACATTAATGAGGGACACAAACATTAATGAGGGACACAAACGTTAATGAGGGACACAAATATTAATGAGGGTCACAAACATTAATGAGGGACACAAACATTAATGAGGGACACAAACATTAAAGAGGGACACAAACATTAATGAGGGACGCAAACATTAATGAGGGACACAAACATTAATGAGGGACACAAACATTAATGAGGGACACAAACATTAATGGAGGACACAAACATTAATGTGGGACACAAACATTAATGAGGGTACATTAATGAGGGACACAAACATTAATGTGGGACACAAACATTAATGAGGGCACATTAATGAGGGACACAAACATTAATGAGGGACATACATTAATGAGGAACACAAACATTAATGAGGGACACAAACATTAATGAGGGACACAAACATTAATGAGGGACACAAACATTAATGAGGGACACAAACATTAATGAGGGACACAAACATTAATGAGGGACACAAACATTAATGAGGGACACAAACATTAATGGAGGACACAAACATTAATGAGGGACACAAACATTAATGAGGGACACAAACATTAATGAGGGGCACAAACATTAATGAGGGACACAAACATTAATGAGGGACACAAACATTAATGGAGGTCACAAACATTAATGAGGGACACAAACATTAATGAGGGACACAAACATTAATGAGGGACACAAACATTAATGGAGGACACAAACATTAATGAGGGACACAAACATTAATGAGGGACACAAACATTAATGAGGGACACAAACATTAATGGAGGACACAAACATTAATGAGGGACACAAACATTAATGAGGGACACAAACATTAATGAGGGACACAAATATTAATGAGGGACACAAACATTAATGAGGGACACCGACGTTAATGAGGGACACAAACATTAATGGAGGACACAAACATTAATGAGGGACACAAACATTAATGAGGGACACAAACATTAATGAGGGACACAAATATTAATGAGGGACACAAACATTAATGAGGGACACCGACGTTAATGAGGGACACAAACATTAATGGAGGACACAAACATTAATGAGGGACACAAACATTAATGAGGGACACAAACATTAATGAGGGACACAAACATTAATGGAGGACACAAACATTAATGAGGGACACAAACATTAATGAGGGACACAAACATTAATGAGGGACACAAATATTAATGAGGGACACAAACATTAATGAGGGACACCGACGTTAATGAGGGACACAAACATTAATGAGGGACACAAACATTAATGAGGGACACAAACGTTAATGAGGGACACAAATATTAATGAGGGTCACAAACATTAATGAGGGACACAAACATTAATGAGGGACACAAACATTAAAGAGGGACACAAACATTAATGAGGGACGCAAACATTAATGAGGGACACAAACATTAATGAGGGACACAAACATTAATGAGGGCACATTAATGAGGGACACAAACATTAATGAGGGACATACATTAATGAGGAACACAAACATTAATGAGGGACACAAACATTAATGAGGGACACAAACATTAATGAGGGACACAAACATTAATGAGGGACACAAACATTAATGAGGGACACAAACATTAATGAGGGACACAAACATTAATGGAGGTCACAAACATTAATGAGGGACACAAACATTAATGAGGGACACAAACATTAATGAGGGACACAAACATTAATGGAGGACACAAACATTAATGAGGGACACAAACATTAATGAGGGACACAAACATTAATGAGGGACACAAATATTAATGAGGGACACAAACATTAATGAGGGACACCGACGTTAATGAGGGACACAAACATTAATGAGGGACACAAACATTAATGAGGGACACAAACGTTAATGAGGGACACAAATATTAATGAGGGTCACAAACATTAATGAGGGACACAAACATTAATGAGGGACACAAACATTAAAGAGGGACACAAACATTAATGAGGGACGCAAACATTAATGAGGGACACAAACATTAATGAGGGACACAAACATTAATGAGGGACACAAACATTAATGGAGGACACAAACATTAATGTGGGACACAAACATTAATGAGGGTACATTAATGAGGGACACAAACATTAATGTGGGACACAAACATTAATGAGGGCACATTAATGAGGGACACAAACATTAATGAGGGACATACATTAATGAGGAACACAAACATTAATGAGGGACACAAACATTAATGAGGGACACAAACATTAATGAGGGACACAAACATTAATGAGGGACACAAACATTAATGAGGGACACAAACATTAATGAGGGACACAAACATTAATGAGGGACACAAACATTAATGGAGGACACAAACATTAATGAGGGACACAAACATTAATGAGGGACACAAACATTAATGAGGGGCACAAACATTAATGAGGGACACAAACATTAATGAGGGACACAAACATTAATGAGGGACACAAACATTAATGAGGGACACAAACATTAATGAGGGACACAAACATTAATGAGGGACACAAACATTAATGAGGGACACAAACATTAATGGAGGACACAAACATTAATGAGGGACACAAACATTAATGAGGGACACAAACATTAATGAGGGACACAAATATTAATGAGGGACACAAACATTAATGAGGGATACAAACGTTAATGAGGGACACAAACATTAATGAGGAACACAAACATTAATGTGGGACACAAGCATTAATGAGGGTCGCAAACATTAATGAGGGACACAAACATTACTGAGGGACACAAACATTAATGAGGGACATAAACATTAATGAGGGACAAAAACAATAATGAGGGACACAAACATTAATGAGGGACACAAACATTAATGAGGAACACAAACATTACTGAGGGACACAAACATTAATGAGGGACACAAACATTAATGAGGGACACAAACATTAATGAGGGACACAAACATTAATGAGGGACACAAACATTAATGAGGGACACAAACATTAATGAGGGACACAAACATTAATGAGGGACACAAACATTAATGAGGGACACAAACATTAATGAGGGACACAAACATTAATGGAGGACACAAACATTAATGAGGGACACAAACATTAATGAGGGACACAAACATTAATGAGGGACACAAACATTAATGAGGGACACAAACGTTAATGAGGGACACAAACATTAATGAGGAACACAAACATTAATGTGGGACACAAACATTAATGAAGGTCACAAACATTAATGAGGGGCACAAACATTACTGAGGGACACAAACATTAATGAGGGACATAAACATTAATGAGGGACACAAACATTAATGAGGTACACTAACATTAATGAGGGACACAAACATTAATGAGGGACACAAACATTAATGAGGGACACAAACATTAATGAGGGACACAAACATTAATGAGGGACACAAACATTAATGGAGGACACAAACATTAATGAGGGACACAAACATTAATGAGGGACACAAACATTAATGAGGGACACAAATATTAATGAGGGACACAAACATTAATGAGGGATACAAACGTTAATGAGGGACACAAACATTAATGAGGAACACAAACATTAATGTGGGACACAAGCATTAATGAGGGTCGCAAACATTAATGAGGGACACAAACATTACTGAGGGACACAAACATTAATGAGGGACATAAACATTAATGAGGGACAAAAACAATAATGAGGGACACAAACATTAATGAGGGACACAAACATTAATGAGGAACACAAACATTACTGAGGGACACAAACATTAATGAGGGACACAAACATTAATGAGGGACACAAACATTAATGAGGGACACAAACATTAATGAGGGACACAAACATTAATGAGGGACACAAACATTAATGAGGGACACAAACATTAATGAGGGACACAAACATTAATGAGGGACACAAACATTAATGAGGAACACAAACATTAATGTGGGACACAAACATTAATGAAGGTCACAAACATTAATGAGGGGCACAAACATTACTGAGGGACACAAACATTAATGAGGGACATAAACATTAATGAGGGACAAAAACAATAATGAGGGACACAAACATTAATGAGGGACACAAACATTAATGAGGAACACAAACATTACTGAGGGACACAAACATTAATGAGGGACACAAACATTAATGAGGGACACAAACATTAATGAGGGACACAAACATTAATGAGGGACACAAACATTAATGAGGGACACAAACATTAATGAGGGACACAAACATTAATGAGGGACACAAACATTAATGAGGGACACAAACATTAATGAGGGACACAAACATTAATGGAGGACACAAACATTAATGAGGGACACAAACATTAATGAGGGACACAAACATTAATGAGGGACACAAACATTAATGAGGGACACAAACGTTAATGAGGGACACAAACATTAATGAGGTACACTAACATTAATGAGGGACACAAACATTAATGGAGGACACAAACATTAATGAGGGACACAAACATTAATGAGGGACACAAACATTAATGAGGGACACAAACATTAATGAGGGACACAAACGTTAATGAGGGACACAAACATTAATGAGGAACACAAACATTAATGTGGGACACAAACATTAAGGAAAGGTCACAAACATTAATGAGGGGCACAAACATTACTGAGGGACACAAACATTAATGAGGGACATAAACATTAATGAGGGACACAAACATTAATGAGGTACACTAACATTAATGAGGGACACAAACATTAATGAGGGACACAAACATTAATGAGGGACACAAACATTAATGAAGGACACAAACATTAATGAGGGACACAAACATTAATGAGGGACACAAACATTAATGAGGGACATAAACATTAATGAGGGACACAAACATTAATGAGGGACACCTTAATAGTTAATAGACACCTTACTAATTTGTCTATGTCTAGGGGCCACACATATGCTTAATCCGGCTCTGGGGGACACCTTAATAGGGGTCAATGCTTCCCAATGAATATTAATAAGGGCGATGGTGATCCTTGCCGTTAGACATATTAGATATTGATTAGCTGAAAAACTACTACCGTGGGAACGTGACCTCTGGTACAGCGGCGGTGTAGACAATTACAATTCCATGTAGTTACAGAACGTACTTGTGGATGCTTATTAGTCTATTTTTATCTTTGTTGCCGTTGGAGGGTAATATGCGGTGTGGGATAGTGAAAATGCTAGGTACTGGTAGCCGTAATAATAAAACTATTTAAACTATTCCATATAAATCCGGCGTGGTAGAAATAGTTTTGATGCATTTGTGGTATAAGTTTCTGTGATGGAACTTGTAATGATATATTGCAGATTGATTGACTTTTTTAAGTGTCTAAGATTAATCCTTAATTAAATTATTTACTCCTGTTATCAAATAAATAGCTCAACTCCAATTCATTTATTTATAAATAATCAGAAAGGACATTTCTTCACACGATACGAAATGCGATACGAAAAATTCTAAGATATGCAAATGAACAAAATGCAATGGTAGCTGGCTCACTTTCAATTATGTAGATGGAAGGAATATCTACCAGACTACTACTCCATTCACGCACTACTTTAATCAAAGGTCACATTCCTCATTAACGTGTCCCTCATTAATGTTTGTGTCCCTCATTAATGTTTGTGTCCCTCATTAATGTTTGTGTCCCTCTTTAATGTTTGTGTCCCCCATTAATGTTTGTGTCCCTCATTAATGTTTGTGTCCCTCTTTAATGTTTGTGTCCCTCTTTAATGTTTGTGTCCCCCATTAATGTTTGTGTCCCTCATTAATGTTTGTGTCCCTCATTAATGTTTGTGTCCCTCATTAACGTCGGTGTCCCTCATTAATGTTTGTGTCCCTCATTAATATTTGTGTCCCTCATTAATGTTTGTGTCCCTCATTAATGTTTGTGTCCCTCATTAATGTTTGTGTCCTCCATTAATGTTTGTGTCCCTCATTAATGTTTGTGTCCCTCATTAATGTTTGTGTCCCTCATTAATGTTTGTGACCTCCATTAATGTTTGTGTCCCTCATTAATGTTTGTGTCCCTCATTAATGTTTGTGTCCCTCTTTAATGTTTGTGTCCCCCATTAATGTTTGTGTCCCTCATTAATGTTTGTGTCCCTCTTTAATGTTTGTGTCCCTCTTTAATGTTTGTGTCCCCCATTAATGTTTGTGTCCCTCATTAATGTTTGTGTCCCTCATTAATGTTTGTGTCCCTCATTAATGTTTGCGTCCCTCATTAATGTTTGTGTCCCTCTTTAATGTTTGTGTCCCTCATTAATGTTTGTGTCCCTCATTAATGTTTGTGACCCTCATTAATATTTGTGTCCCTCATTAACGTTTGTGTCCCTCATTAATGTTTGTGTCCCTCATTAATGTTTGTGTCCCTCATTAACGTCGGTGTCCCTCATTAATGTTTGTGTCCCTCATTAATATTTGTGTCCCTCATTAATGTTTGTGTCCCTCATTAATGTTTGTGTCCCTCATTAATGTTTGTGTCCTCCATTAATGTTTGTGTCCCTCATTAATGTTTGTGTCCCTCATTAATGTTTGTGTCCCTCATTAATGTTTGTGACCTCCATTAATGTTTGTGTCCCTCATTAATGTTTGTGTCCCTCATTAATGTTTGTGTCCCTCTTTAATGTTTGTGTCCCCCATTAATGTTTGTGTCCCTCATTAATGTTTGTGTCCCTCTTTAATGTTTGTGTCCCTCTTTAATGTTTGTGTCCCCCATTAATGTTTGTGTCCCTCATTAATGTTTGTGTACCTCATTAATGTTTGTGTCCCTCATTAATGTTTGTGTATCTCATTAATGTTTGTGTCCCTCTTTAATGTTTGTGTCCCCTATTAATGTTTGCGTCCCTCATTAATGTTTGTGTCCCCCATTAATGTTTGTGTCCCTCTTTAATGTTTGTGTCCCTCATTAATGTTTGTGTCCCTCATTAATGTTTGTATCCCTCATTAATGTTTATGTCCCTCATTAATGTTTGTGTCCCTCATTAATGTTTGTGTCCCTCACTAATGTTTGTGTCCCTTATTAATGTTTGTGTCCCTCATTAATGTTTGTGTCCCTCATTAATGTTTGTGTCCCTCATTAATGTTTGTGTCCCTCATTAATGTTTGTGTCCCTCATTAATGTTTGTGTCCCCCATTAATGTTTGTGTCCCTCATTAATGTTTGTGTCCCCCATTAATGTTTGTGTCCCTCATTAATGTTTGTGTCCCTCATTAATGTTTGTGTCCCTCATTAATGTATGTCCTTCATTAATGTTTGTGTCCCTCATTAATGTTTGTGTCCCTCATTAATGTTTGTGTCCCTCATTAATGTTTGTGTACCTCATTAATGTTTGTGTCCCTCATTAATGTTTGTGTCCCTCATTAATGTTTGTGTCCCTCATTAATGTATGTCCTTCATTAATGTTTGTGTCCCTCATTAATGTTTGTGTCCCTCATTAATGTTTGTGTCCCTCATTAATGTTTGTGTCCCTCATTAACGTCTGTGTCCCTCATTAATGTTTGTGTCCCTCGTTAATGTTTGTGTCCCTCATTAATGTTTGTGTCCCTCATTAATGTATGTCCTTCATTAATGTTTATGTCCCTCATTAATGTTTGTGTCCCTCATTAATGTTTGTGTCCCTCATTAACGTCTGTGTCCCTCATTACTGTTTGTGTCCCTCATTAATGTTTGTGTCCCTGATTAATGTTTGTGTCCCTCATTAATGTTTGTGTCCCTCATTAATGTTTGTGTCCCCCATTAATGTATGTCCCTCATTAATGTTTGTGTCCCTCATTAATGTTTGTGTCCCTCATTAATGTTTGTGTCCCTCATTAATGTGCCCTCATTAATGTTTGTGTCCCACATTAACGTTTGTGTCCCTCATTAATGTGCCCTCATTAATGTTTGTGTCCCACATTAATGTTTGTGTCCTGGCCGCTATGGGCTTCCGTAAGTTATAGACCGTAAATCATTTGGTATTCTTCTAGACATTAAATAGATTTTTATTGAGTACCAATAATAATTAAAGTCATACAAAAATTGATGAAAATTTCACCAACAAAAATTATATTACACTAATTTAAATAATGTTACCCCAAAAATAATTATTTAGCACCAAATAAAATAAAGTTATATATAATATATATATATATGAATGTTGAATATAATAATAATGTGTATTAATTTTAATAGAATAAAGTCACCCCAAATAATATTATTCAAACACCAAAATGAATTTTTCAACACCAAAATAAATTTTTCAACACCAAAAAAATCATTCGCATCAAAATAAATAAATAGGTACCCCCCAAAGTCAATTATTCACACCACAATAAATGATAAAACCCCCAAAATAAATACAAATTTTCCCAAAATAAATACAAATTTTCCCAAAATAAATACATAATCCCCCAAAATAAATACATAATCCCCCAAAATAAATACATAATATTCCCCCAAAATTAAATGCTTATTCCCCCAAAATAATAAAATATTCTACAAATGAATGAATTTGTATAAATGAATTTGCATATATTTGGTGCTGGAAGAATTGTTTTTAGTTGACAAGTAATTATTTTAGGGAGAATGAATAATTGTTTTTGGGGATGAATAATTGTTTTTGGGTAATCAATAATTGTTTTTGGAGAATCAATAATTGTTTTTGGTGAGAGAGATATTCAAAAATGGGGGAAGTAAATTGGTACTGATGATAATTCCGCTGTAATAGGCCTATATCACAGAATCCGTAGTGTACAGTTGTAGCTTACAAGACTTGCAACCGTAGGCGTATATTTCTGGCCTTAGCCAGAATAAATATTAAAACTGTAAAATTATTAGCCTTAGCCAGAATAAATATTAAAACTGTAAAATTAATAGGAAGAAAAATTACCAGGGTGCCTTTCGTCCAAGAACACTAAACGGGAAACAAGAACATAAAAGTATCAATAATGAAGCCAAACGCGATGCCGAAGAAAGTAAAATAATAATTATTTATTTAAGGTTATATTATAATACATTATTTCCCGCTGTATGATAATTTTGTTATCAGCATTTCGATATCTGCAGTACGACTGGTGCAATATCGCACGAGACAGTTTTTTCAAACGCTTGTAGCTAAAAAGCTTGAAAGCAAAATTAAAATTCTGGCTCACAAACTCAGTGTTCGGGGAGAGAAACTCTCGTTTTAAATTTCGTGCAATCTCATTATGATTTGAAGATAAATTTTTTTTTTGGGGGGGGGGGGCGTGTCATTTTCCCTAATATCACCTTCATCCATATGTGTAGTTTCGTAAAACTATATATGGAAAGGAAGACAATGAATTGAATTACAATACTTCAGAATATTCCGGCGGGGTATGGTGTACTCACTACGGCTGAATCTGGTGTAATCAGCCATATTAGTAATATTGCATTTATTGCTACACAAAGGAAAAAGTAAGTAACTGCAATAAATGAGTATAAAATTCTACAGCGTCTACTTAGAGTTGGAATTTTAATAACTGTCGCGAAAGGGATTATAAATCGTCTCATATGGATTGGCCGGCCAACCAAAGTTAGAAACGATAAAGCTACTTTATTTTATTTTATACGCTAATAATATAATTGCTGTTAATAATCCTTTTTTTTCATTACAATGAGAATTATTATAGTTTTTTTAGTGATTGTTTTGGGTTGTTTCCAAGGAGATTGCTATATTTTTCTACGTTGCATGAACGCGTGCGGCGTCAACGTTGGAACGTTCCAATTATTCTGTGGTGAGCTTCCTGCGACCACCGAGAGGGAAATAAAGTTCCAAGTCTCGTGCGTTAATCTCGCCAATACGTTGAGCCCAAGAAGGAACTCGTTTAGAATATGTGAAGAATTCTGTTTGGATGGCGTAATGGACTGAGTTTGAGGGCACTGGTACAGTAGCTGTAGAAACTGGGGAAACACAAAACTACATTCAATTATATTCCAGGTACCGGTACTGTACACTGTAGAGTGTACTGTAGTCACTGAGTGAAGTTTAAGTCAATTATTCTTATATTGGTTAGGCCTACTAACTGTAGATGATGGTGATGGTGGCAATAAAGACCTGGGTGTCTCTCTCATCTTCATATTTTTAATAAATAAATTATTCACCATCCGCTTTAATTATTGTATTAATTAATTATATTGTATTATTCGATTCAACTAAATTATTAAAATAGTAAAAAATATATAGCTAGTATTACAGACAACCATATTTTGATCCTCGGTTCCAAACATCAACTCATTTCAGTAAAAATTGGCGATAAAAATTCCGTATAATAATTTTCATTTAGAGATAAAACTGTTCAACGTTCAACGAAGAGTTCAAAAGTTCCCGCTATTTTATATAATGTCAAATTTTTTTTTTCTTCCCAAAATGAATAACAAATCCAGAAATTTGTTAACAATTCGTAAATTTAGCCTAAACGTATAACGGATACACGTTAATACACATAAACGACGGATACCTTTCCGGTATCTTTTTGGGTCCTTTCTGGTGAAAATGGCCCTAATCTGATTCGCTCTCACTTTTAAACAGTTAACTTTACATTTGAGAAAAAGATACGAAGAACTGCTAGTTGAAGTCTGAGTTAATAGAATTCGACACATAAAAATTCGTAATTTTCATCATGGGAAGGGGCGAGTGTACCCTACACCCTTAAGTATAACATTTGGATCTAGAAAATCTCTATTAAGATTGGTCCGAGGTCGCCCTTAACTAGGCCTATTCCTATTATATTATTATGATGAACTTTTATTAATTACAGGTGGAAATTATCCGGCGCATGTCTGCTAACTTTGAAGCGGTAAGTTCTTAAAGTAAAGAAATTAAATACAACATAAATAAATTTAGACTTAGTTAGCTCACTTTCGTTTTCCACTTTCGATACATTTCAAAAGGCGTTACAAAACTTATATTGTATGACTGCAGAATAGCAGCCACTTGTTCTAGTGGTGACATTTATGGGCTTCCACTCAAGAGACCCTGGTTCGAACCCTAGAAGGGTCAGCACTGTTTGTGCAGTGCTTTACATGCTGCACCCTAGCGTAACCCCGGCTTTAATCCTTGAATGGTTGATAATGGGAACTAATGGCCAATAGTAGGAGGGTTTACTGTGGAAGATCACTAGTGGTGGTGGACATAGGCATTCATTGGCTACGAGCATAAGAGATTCTCCCTTCCAAATTATAGAATACAATGGGTAACACTTACAGTAATATCATAACGCTATTTTTTTTATAATATCAACATGTGTGGAAAGTCATCCGATTGACATTACTGGACTGCCATTAAGAACTCATTCATAACCAAAGGAAGGTGCAAACAAAAACCCAACAGGTGAAGAATAGGTTAAGGAAATCCATAATCCAAGAAGTCAAGCTGAGAATCGAGATTACTAAGACAATCAGCCTGAGCTACTCAGTGAGCAGATTGCTGCAATAATTACCGCTTATGCAAATAGGAAATTTGCTGCGGCATAGCAATTAATTAATCTTATTACGGACAGAAAGAGCCAACCAACTGCCAACAGCGGAATCTCCGGCTGATCGCCGGTTGGAAGGCTCACTTTGATCGCCAAAACCCAGTATCACCCTACATGCAAGAGTTTATTAGTCTTATCAGACACTGAGAGCCTTTTTTTATTCTTTGTATTTTCCACTTTTAGTCGTTGAAGGTGTCTGCAACACACGCCAGAGAGACAGTGCGGAGGAAGTCACTGGGAGCGCGAAAGTCTTTGGAGAAATTATTCCCAAAAATACCGTTCCCTGAACTAAAAATACTTGACTTCGACCTTGAAGAGGATAAATCCAAGGATATTGAGGAGGTAAGTGAGATATCCAAGGATATTGAGGAGGTAAGTGAGATATCCAAGGATATTGAGGAGGTAAGTGAGATATCCAAGGATATTGAGGAGGTAAGTGAGATATCCAAGGATATTGAGGAGGTAAGTGAGATATCCAAGGATATTGAGGAGGTAAGTGAGATATCCAAGGATATTGAGGAGGTAAGTGAGATATCCAAGGATATTAAGGAGGTAAGTGAGATATCCAAGGATATTGAGGAGGTAAGTGAGATATCCAAGGATATTGAGGAGGTAAGTGAGATATCCAAGGATATTGAGGAGGTAAGTGAGATATCCAAGGATATTGAGGAGGTAAGTGAGATATCCAAGGATATTGAGGAGGTAAGTGAGATATCCAAGGATATTGATGAGGTAAGTGAGATATCCAAGGATATTAAGGAGGTAAGTGAGATATCCAAGGATATTGAGGAGGTAAGTGAGATATCCAAGGATATTGAGGAGGTAAGTGAGATATCCAAGGATATTGAGGAGGTAAGTGAGATATCCAAGGATATTAAGGAGGTAAGTGAGATATCCAAGGATATTAAGGAGGTAAGTGAGATATCCAAGGATATAGAGGAGGTAAGTGAGATATCCAAGGATATTGAGGAGGTAAGTGAGATATCCAAGGATATTGAGGAGGTAAGTGAGATATCCAAGGATATTGAGGAGGTGAGTGAGATATCCAAGGATATTGAGGAGGTAAGTGAGATATCCAAGGATATTGAGGAGGTAAGTGAGATATCCAAGGATATTGAGGAGGTGAGATATCCAAGGATATTGAGGAGGTTAGTGAGATATCCAAGGATATTGAGGAGGTTAGTGAGATATCCAAGGATATTGAGGAGGTTAGTGAGATATCCAAGGATATTGGGGAGGTGAGTGAGATATCCAAGGATATTAAGGAGGTAAGTGAGATATCCAAGGATATTAAGGAGGTGAGTGAGATATCCAAGGATATTGAGGAGGTGAGATATCCAAGGATATTGGGGAGGTGAGTGAGGTATCCAAGGATATTGAGGAGGTAAGTGAGATATCCAAGGATATAAAGGAGGTGAGTGAGATATCCAAGGATATTGAGGAGGTGAGATATCCAAGGATATTGGGGAGGTTAGTGAGATATCCAAGGATATTGAGGAGGTTAGTGAGATATCCAAGGATATTGGGGAGGTGAGTGAGATATCCAAGGATATTAAGGAGGTAAGTGAGATATCCAAGGATATTAAGGAGGTGAGTGAGATATCCAAGGATATTGAGGAGGTAAGTGAGGTATCCAAGGATATTGAGGAGGTAAGTGAGATATCCAAGGATATTAAGGAGGTAAGTGAGATATCCAAGGATATTAAGGAGGTGAGTGAGATATCCAAGGATATTGAGGAGGTGAGATATCCAAGGATATTGGGGAGGTTAGTGAGATATCCAAGGATATTGAGGAGGTTAGTGAGATATCCAAGGATATTGGGGAGGTGAGTGAGATATCCAAGGATATTAAGGAGGTAAGTGAGATATCCAAGGATATTAAGGAGGTGAGTGAGATATCCAAGGATATTGAGGAGGTGAGATATCCAAGGATATTGGGGAGGTAAGTGAGATATCCAAGGATATTGGGGAGGTGAGTGAGATATCCAAGGATATTGAGGAGGTGAGATATCCAAGGATCTTGAGGAGGTTAGTGAGATATCCAAGGATATTGAGGAGGTGAGATATCCAAGGATATTGAGGAGGTTAGTGAGATATCCAAGGATATTGAGGAGGTGAGATATCCAAGGATATTGAGGAGGTAGGTGAGATATCCAAGGATATTGAGGAGGTGAGATATCCAAGGATATTGGGGAGGTTAGTGAGATATCCAAGGATATTGAGGAGGTTAGTGAGATATCCAAGGATATTGGGGAGGTGAGTGAGATATCCAAGGATATTAAGGAGGTAAGTGAGATATCCAAG
>JAUCBJ010009113.1:6531-75721 GCA_032718475.1 Nemertoderma westbladi | reverse complement strand
CAAAGGCAAAACTTATATAGATACAAAGGCAAAATGTATATAGAGTACAAAGCCGACACTTATATGAGTACAAAGCCGACACTTATATGAGTACAAAGCCGACACTTATATGAGTACAAAGCCGACACTTATATGAGTACAAAGCCGACACTTATGAGTACAATGCAAAGCCGACACTTATGAGTACAATATAAAACCGACACTTATGAGTACAATACAAAGCTGACACTTATGAGTACAAAGGCAAAACGTATATAGATACAAAGGCAAAACTTATATAGATACAAAGGCAAAATGTATATAGAGTACAAAGCCGACACTTATATGAGTACAAAGCCGACACTTATATGAGTACAAAGCCGACACTTATGAGTACAAAGGCAAAACGTATAAAGATACAAAGGCGAAATGTATATAGAGTACAAAGCCGACACTTATATGAGTACAAAGCCGATACTTATGAGTACAATATAAAACCGACACTTATGAGTACAATACAAAGCCGACACTTATATGAGTACAAAGCCGACACTTATGAGTACAAAGGCAAAACGTATAAAGATACAAAGGCAAAATGTATATAGAGTACAAAGCCGACACTTATATGAGTACAAAGCCGACACTTATGAGTACAAAGCCGACACTTATGAGTACAAAGCCGACACTTATATGAGTACAAAGCCGACACTTATGAGTACAAAGGCAAAACGTATATAGAGTACAAAGCCGACACTTATATGAGTACAAAGCCGACACTTATATGAGTACAAAGCCGACACTTATGAGTACAAAGGCAAAACGTATATAGATACAAAGGCGAAATGTATATAGAGTACAAAGCCGACACTTATATGAGTACAAAGCCGACACTTATATGAGTACAAAGCCGACACTTATGAGTACAAAGGCAAAACGTATAAAGATACAAAGGCGAAATGTATATAGAGTACAAAGCCGACACTTATATGAGTACAAAGCCGACACTTATATGAGTACAAAGCCGACACTTATATGAGTACAAAGTCGACACTTATGAGTACAAAGGCAAAACGTATATAGATACAAAGGCGAAATGTATATAGAGTACAAAGCCGACACTTATATGAGTACAAAGCCGACACTTATGAGTACAAAGGCAAAACGTATAAAGATACAAAGGCGAAATGTATATAGAGTACAAAGCCGACACTTATATGAGTACAAAGCCGACACTTATATGAGTACAAAGCCGACACTTATATGAGTACAAAGCCGACACTTATATGAGTACAAAGCCGACACTTATGAGTACAAAGGCAAAACGTATATAGAGTACAAAGCCGACACTTATATGAGTACAAAGCCGACACTTATATGAGTACAAAGGCAAAACGTATATAGATACAAAGGCGAAATGTATATAGAGTACAAAGCCGACACTTATATGAGTACAAAGCCGACACTTATATGAGTACAAAGCCGACACTTATATGAGTACAAAGCCGACACTTATATGAGTACAAAGCCGACACTTATGAGTACAAAGGCAAAACGTATATAGATACAAAGGCAAAATGTATATAGAGTACAAAGCCGACACTTATATGAGTACAAAGCCGACACTTATGAGTACAAAGGCAAAACGTATATAGATACAAAGGCGAAATGTATATAGAGTACAAAGCCGACACTTATATGAGTACAAAGCCGACACTTATATGAGTACAAAGCCGACACTTATGAGTACAAAGGCAAAACGTATAAAGATACAAAGGCGAAATGTATATAGAGTACAAAGCCGACACTTATATGAGTACAAAGCCGACACTTATATGAGTACAAAGCCGACACTTATATGAGTACAAAGTCGACACTTATGAGTACAAAGGCAAAACGTATATAGATACAAAGGCGAAATGTATATAGAGTACAAAGCCGACACTTATATGAGTACAAAGCCGACACTTATGAGTACAAAGGCAAAACGTATAAAGATACAAAGGCGAAATGTATATAGAGTACAAAGCCGACACTTATATGAGTACAAAGCCGACACTTATATGAGTACAAAGCCGACACTTATATGAGTACAAAGCCGACACTTATGAGTACAAAGGCAAAACGTATATAGATACAAAGGCGAAATGTATATAGAGTACAAAGCCGACACTTATATGAGTACAAAGCCGACACTTATATGAGTACAAAGCCGACACTTATATGAGTACAAAGCCGACACTTATGAGTACAAAGGCAAAACGTATAAAGATACAAAGGCGAAATGTATATAGAGTACAAAGCCGACACTTATATGAGTACAAAGCCGACACTTATATGAGTACAAAGCCGACACTTATATGAGTACAAAGCCGACACTTATATGAGTACAAAGCCGACACTTATCTTCTAATATGAGTATAAATTAGAACGCAGCCGTCTACTCTTGGTATAATACGGGTTGGTACCCGTTAGCAAAGAATCAATAACATCGAATAGGGGATCGGGGTAAATAAAATTGAGTGAAAATATAAGTCCGACGGCAAAAAGAACAGCTGTATCAATTCCATGTAAGAAACAGTTGCACCGAGCTCTCCAGTGCGTGACTCGTCACTTTCCAAATCCCCAAATCCTGGAGTTTCGGCGTCTTCCTGTATAAACAAAATAAAAATAATGTTGTGATCAATATTGGAAAAATGGAAATCAACTTGTTACACATGTGAGGAGGGGGGGGGGGGGGGGGGGTGTTCGAAAAAATGTCACAACAAAATTGTTAAATTATAATATATCAATTCTAAATAAATGAATAACACATAAAAATTCAAAAGTTTAGAAGTGGTGATTAAGGTCAAAAGATGAAAAAAAGATCAAAAAATTTGTTTGATGGGCCAATTAAAATAAAAATTTATCGTCACAATTCAGCTAAATTATTAATTTATAAACGAGAATGTGTTATGGAACTGTAGCACACTGCTTTTTAATTCTACTCCACCAACCACCAAAACCTTAAACAGAAGTAAAATATTAAAAATATATTTTTTCGCAAACATATATTTATTTATTTGTAATTCCCTCTTAAGGCTAGTAGGCCCGCGTCTTTTCAATAGAAGTGGAATAAATAGAAAGGCAAGTGCCAGGGGTGAGGGTGGTAGAATCGGATAGCGCTACTGAAGCTATCGTATCGAAGTACTGGTACTTACAGGATCCCTTATTTCTATTGATGAACCTTGGAAATATTCATTAAGGCCCATCAAAATAGAAACTCTACTCGAACAGCCCCATGCCTCAGCCCGTTTCATCTCTTTCTCAATTGCCATACGACGCGATGTCGGGGAAGTAGATTTGAATATTTTTATGAGGTTTGATGTGTGAGGTTCTAATAACTTCCAGTCTAAATCCATATTCGTTAGGAGACGGAATTCCTGACAAACCTAGAGATAAATGGTTAAAAAATTACTTTCTTTAATCCTTTTAACTAAAGCCCATTACGGAGTTGCGGTACAACCAATAATAATATATCATATAGCCTAGCCACAACAAAATATAACTATAGGGAGTGTGAACCAGACAAATATATGTAAAATATAAATACATATCACATATGCCATTTCTGTACTAACAATGTCGAATTCCTTTAGTGCAGGCCACTTAGCGATGATGTCATTCACGGGCATGTTTGAAACTACATCCTTCCTCCTAGTAGGAAATGTTGTATGCATTTCAACTATAAGAGTTGGGCTCGGAGTTGACCCACAGACATCATCCACAGAATCTGTCTCCATAGTATTCATTTCCGATTGCATAGATATAATTGATGTTTCTTCCATGTCTGCAGTGACATTTAGAGACTTCTCTGGGAAATAGTTCACTACTCCTCGTCTGGCTTTCTTAATATTTTTATTGGTGTTGACACCTTTCCTCTTTCCTGAATTAACCGCAACCTCTGCAGACCCATACTTAGCTAATTCACGGCGGAGGTCACTCATCTTACTTTGGAGACGGATAACCCATACTTCGATACCAGCTGTATCCAAAGGATCTTGAGATTTAAGTTGTGGGAATCGCGTTATCAATTCCATAGCTACAAGTCGGAAGTCCATAAGTGTAGGATATGCATTAATCTCATGCATTGCCTGGACAAGTGGGGTTGGAAGCAAACCCTTCAGTTTCTTCTGAGTGACTAGATTAGCGGGGGATTCAATGTATTTCATTCTTTGTTCTATATCAATGCCATATTGTGGCATAACAAAACTGTTAGCGAATGTTGCGGTGTTACAACGAAGAATAGGAGCTGCAGACATACTCGACCCAGGAATTGCTTGAATACCAGTACCAGAAACAGTATCTTGTCCATGAAACATACTAGAGATATCATTTTGAGCCTTCTTTACAAGATTTACTTGCCCAATTTGAAATTTGAGGGAAGATAATTCCTCAAATGGTGTCAATTGAAGAGCAACAGTCGAATTAATTCCACCTTCTTTAAATTTTTGAAGTGTTTCCTCTGTAAACGAGTACTTTGATAAAAAGGCAATCCATTCTGACTCCGCAGATGTCATTCTAGCTCACAATGATATATATTATATTATATATACGGATGTCGTTTGGTAGTAGGCCCTATATATATAGACTAATAATAATAATATTACAGTATTATCTGTATCTGTCTGCCGTAGGCCTATAATTTGAAATTTTTTCAAATTTCAAATACAGAAATATAAGGTTTAAGTACAGAAGTAGGCCTAACTGAGTAAAGATAAAATATTTTAGGATATTTAACATATAGGCCTAACAATATGCCTAGCCTATTTAACAAGTAAATTGAAGTTTAAAAACGAAAAAGACTTTCATTGCATCCTATATGGAATACTGACAAAAAGCGCGCCACACGCGTTCTGGTTAAATGAAAATCGCGCCAGCCATGATATCTAATGCGCGCCAAGCCAACAATTGACCATGAAATTTTGCAGTAATTGCTCAGTCAGTCAGTTGTAATAATTTCTCAGTTTATAATGCTGTAGCCCTACAGTATTTTAACATTAAAATGCAAGCGTAGCGAGCAAGGAAATTTCCCAATTATGTTAACATAAATACAGTCTGACAGTAATCAGGTAATACTGTAATAGTCAGATAGTGCTGTAGTTAGTAGTAGTAGGTCAACCTAACTGACTGTTTTTAAATGCGGATGTGATTAAGATGCGAGCGTAGCGAGCACGAAAATTTTAACATTTCAGCATTTAAAGTAGGCAAACCGACTGTTTTCAAATGCAGAAATGCAGATGTCATGAAATTGCGAGCTGGCGAGCGTAGCGAGCTGGTGAGCGTAGCGAGCACGGAAATTCTGCTGAATCATGCAGGCTGTCATGGTTTTATTGGTTTGAAGAATCTGACAATTGAAAAACTTTTGAAACAAGTGATTGCAATGATTGCATTGTGACATCCTGACACCAGTCAGCCAGTAAATAAGACAAAACATATTAGAAAAAACTGCAAACTAAATCAATGAATTTACGCACAAATTTTGCAAAATCAACGTATAAGTACCGGTATGATACAAATTTTAGAAAAAACTGCAAACTAAATCAATGTACCGGCCAGGTTGGAATTCATGCATGAGCGCGCAGGTACGCTTTGTTGTTTTGAAATCACCGCGCACCTGAAATTGGCTCGTCGCGCACCTCATCATATGTCTGTATGTCATAATCCAAACAAAATCGCGCAGCTCATGTCATGCATATCTCAAAAAATCGCACAGTTCATAAGAACAATTTTACATTCCTAGCCTATTTTACAAGTTTGAGCGTTTTAAGCTTATCTTTACGTCTGTCTGTCTGTACAGCTGTACGTTGAATCTAGGCTTACATAATAAATCCAATAAATGTAATTTTTGCAACATCAAAATTGTTAATATTAAAAAATATTTTTTTAATCCACTACTATGGTGGCCCATCGGGCTCACTGCTTTTATAACAGAAAATATTATTTTAGATTACAAACAAAACATGTACCGGTAATTTCAAAAAAACTAATATTGAAATAGGTACCAGTCAGGGCTGGCAAAAACCATAGGTTTTTCAGAAATATTTTTAGGTTTTAGGTTTTTGCAAGGTTTTTGTAGGTTTTTGGGAGGTTTTTGCAGGTTTTTGAAGGTTTTCGCTAGGTTTTTGTAGTATTTCGCTAGGTTTTTGTAGTATTTATGTATTTGTATATTGATTGATTAGATTGACCTGATTGGTAAATGATTAGATAAATTATACAGTTATATGGCAGTATGGGGCCATATTTGGTCAAGAATCAAGATTATATTTTATAGATACACTATCCAGCTATCAGGCTATCCTGTTATCTGACTATGATACAAAATTGTTTGAAAGAATGAGTCTGTCAGGTTTCATTGTCAGATTAGTTACAATTATATAAACCTGTACAAAGTAGGCTTACACTTACAGCAGTACTATCTGACCATCTGACTGTCTGACTGCTAACTTGCATCTGTCAGCTCCAGCCAGCCAGCTGGTTGGTGGCAGTGAAAGTGCAGTTACTGCAGTTGCAGTACCTACCTAACTGCCTAAGCGATAGTCAGTCTCAGCTGTCAGCAGTGTCAGTACAGCAGTAGTTGTCAGTTGTTTTGAGTGTACACATGAAATTAAACGGCAAATTAAAGATGAAAAATCAAAAACCTAAAAACCTAGTTTTAGGCTTTTTTCAAATTTTAGGTTTTTGACAAAAACCTACAAAAACCTAGGTTTACAAAAACCTACTTTGCCAGCCCTGGTACCAGTCTGCCAACAGGCCAATAATACTTTGTATAGGCCTACCTAACAATTAGGCTTAAACATACAGTTGGCTTATAATTAAGTCATACTTATAATACATTGTTACTTTCTGACTTTACCTGTTTACTAACGTAACATCGGCATAGCATAGACCTAATAACAATACAACAATAGAGTACTGTAGTTAAAATAAATAGACAAATTCAGCTCCGGTTGCCGGTATTACAGTATTATGGTGAAGTGATTTGACTGTTTGAAGAATTGGAAATGAGAAACTAATGCGAGCGCAGCGAGCGAAATTTTTTTTGTGTATTTTCGTGATTTCAATTAATTTGTGGTGCGCATCAGAGGCAGAGCTGCGCGCTGAGGCGCAACGCGCACCTGTCTCACACCCGAACGCGCACCTGTCTCACCCAAACGCGCAACGCGCATCTGGTTTGCGGTCATTCGCGCAGGTACGCGTCCGAGTTTTGCAGCATGAATTCCAACCTGGTGTACCGGTAGGGCGGTAGGCCTTATTTAAGCACAAATTGCAAATGTTGCAAAATATATTGATTGATGGTTAAGTTAACTAACACTCTGCCTAATGCAGTAATGGCCTAATACAATAATGTAATACAATAGGCCCTAATTGCTAATGTAATACAGTAATAACAATACAATAATGTAGGCTAATAGGGGGTCTATCAGCCTATAGCTATACCTGTATACGGCTGTACTGGCAACTGGATAGGCTACCTACTGCTACTACTGTCAGTCTCTGAGTCTGCAGGTCTGTCAGTGTCAGACCATACTACAGTACTACCTACCGCCTACCGCTACCGGCTGACCGGTACATCAATGTAAATGTAATACAGTAATGTACCGGCAGACCGGTAGGCTGTAGGTAATGACAGACTGAGCTGTTGAAAGAGTGTGGAGTGTCTGAGTGCAGAGTGCGCTGGCTGATGAAGTGATGTCAGAATATGACAAACCAACACCAGAACACTGCGACTTACTGTTACTACTAGATTACTGCAGTACCGGTACTGGTACCAGAAGCAGAGAAGTTAGCAGAAGTTACGAAGTTAAGGGGCTATGCTTAAATTTAAGGCGCTAAAGTCTATTGACCAATAGGAAATTGAGTGTCTATATTGAAAAGCTAAACAACTAAGGTACAAACAGCACAAAATTGTTATGGTAAAAATACAATATTCAATACAACATATTTGTGTGCAAAATGGCTAATTCACTAATGGTTTACATCACCATAACATTGTTATAGTAACGATGCCATTCGTTTATGGTGAAGTTGTTTCACCATAACTAAGTTAATTCAAAAACTGCATACGGGTTTACAGTGTAGGAAGTTAAGAAGTTTCAGTTTGTACTACGGTCAGACGGTACAGTCTGACATTACACAATGACAATGGACATATACCGAACATGGTACCAGTACTGCAGTACCGAGTACCGGTACATACTTTCGACTTTATTCTGTTATTGCAGTACCTAAAATTCTGTAAGGTTCACTACAGCACTGGACTTGTCCGCGAAGGCTAGAACCGCGCGGACATGGTAATCGTACTGAATGTAGAGCACATTTAGAACATTTGTATTATCGGTAGCACAGTAGCATGGCAGCATGGGTTGGCAGGCCTATCTGCTATCTGCCTATGCTGCTATGTACTGATCTACCGCCTACCGGTACGGTACTGCGGCATGCGGTAGGTAGGACTTACAGACTTACGTATCCTGGTATCCAATAATTTGATAATCCATCCAGGTTTCCAGGTGCCAGGCAGGCGGCCAAGTACCGTCTGACTGTCTGACCGTATTCAACCAAACGTCACCCAGTCCTGCATCCTGCCAGCACCCGCCAGGGCCATGTAGCAGGGTAGGCTATCCCTATCACAGTCACAGACAGGTATAATTACGGAATTACCATTTACCAGTAGATAAACTGTAGTAGTAGATAAACTGGTAACAGATTCCAAATTAATCAGTTAATCCAAACCCTGTGATCGTTGTTCGCGAATTATCGGTTCAACTTTTCCCTGCCTTTGGCTGTTTCCGTGTTTGGCAGTTCGTGGGTCGAGCAGCCAAGGGTTGACATAGCCAACTACAGAACTACCAACACCGACGGGCTACGGTCGTGCAACCTACTGTGGCGGCCTAATCAGCTAATACAGTTAGGTACAATGGCCAAATCTGGCAACCTCAAAAGTTGCCACATATGGCAATGTTTATTGCCAAATCTGGCAACTTTTGGTTTTTCTAATTTTCGCACGCCCAGAAGCAAAATCGCATTTTGGTTAATAGTTAAGTGAAAAGAGCGCGAAATTTAAATATAATTGACCGTATAAGAAAAAAAATAATCGTCTGAATTTCTCTTAGCAATAGGCCGAAATGTGCCTAAAATAATTATTGCCATTTTTGGCAACCATTAGAATTAAAGAAAAATAATGGTTGCCATTTTTGGCAACAATTATTATTGTGCAGCCCTGTCAGTAACCCTTTCATTGTAAATTACTTCAAAATTGCTTACATCTTGCTTACCCTTGTCGAGTTGTGATGATTTATAAACATTATTAGTTGATGAAATGTCAGAATGTAGGCCTATTTGATATGTTGTTAATATGTTAATGGACAGATGGATGAGTCTGTAACAGATACCGTACTGGTAGACTGGTATAGGCCCTCCTATCTGCCTATGGTATAGGCATAAACAAATCTAAAGAATCACATGCTTCAAAGGCTGAAATGGAAATAAACGTAATAATATTTGACAACGTCAGAACGTTAACATCACCAAAAGGCAGCAAGAAGGCAAGGGGGCATTAAAGTCTGAGAAACAGCGTGACGGAAGAAAAATAGTGTCAAAATTTAGAAAGACTGAGAAAACCAAAACGCGTGTTAACAGGTTAAGGGATTCAACAAATTGTTTCTAGTAGGCCTATGCCCTAATCAGCTAATGAAAAACGGGATGAAATTATTTTCATTATATGTCTGTATGGACTGATGTAGGAATGGAAAGATAGATATACTGAACTGATATAGAGTAAAGGATGATTTAGATTGCTGGGCAATTGTATCAGCATTACACAGTCAGACAGTTACAATCTTTAACTACTAAACAATGAACCACCTCCCCAAGCAGCGCCAGAGATTACTAGCAAAAATGTCAAAAAAGCAAAAAAACTATCACCAGTCAGTCTGTGTTTGTGTTATTGACTCTCATTCTCACCTCATTTATTAGGATATATTGCTGTATTGGTTAGAACTTAGAATATGCCACTACTGGTATAAGTATAACCTGTAACCTGGCCCTACCCCTTTGCCTTTTTTCTAGGCCTAACATTAACATTTCAGGATCTAAGGAATGACCATACTGCCATAGAAGGACTTAATGACGCAGAACCATATAATCCATATTCAATGAGTTAGTTAAGTTGCCAAATATGGCAACAACGGCTTTATATAGTTGCCAAATCAGGCAATCAGAAATGTTGCCAAATTTTGCTTGGTTGCCAAATATGGCAATCACAATCATTGCCAGATTTGGCCATTGTACCTAACTGCTTGTCCTCAGACGTTATCGATCGTCCTCAGACGTTATCGATCACCCACTCGAGAGGTTCGGGCAGACCGTGATGTGATAATTGTACAGTATGTCGATTTATCGGTGAATAAATTAAAGTAATTAAACAGAACGCTGATAAGTTGACATAATGTGACAATAACAAAGTCTATTACAGTATTATAAGTTCTATCCTGATATTTGAATTGAACCATCTTTACATTCTGACATTACTGCATTAGCCTGATATTGCACTTGGGTGCTCGTGGTAGGGCTGTACCTATGTAAGTGCTCGTGCTGGTGCTCACTCACTGGCAGCTATATGACATGAAAGCATACTGGACATGTGATTATCCTTCCGGTAGCCTAGACACTACTGCACTACATGATATTGCTTCTATCATCTGTTCTACTGTATTGTATTATAAGCTCAATAAACGATCAGTTTGCTTTTTTGTGCTTTTTTTTTTACTTTTTTGTGCTTTTTTTACCTTTTTTGTGCTTTTTTGTGCTTTTTTTGTGCTTTTTTGTGCTTTTCTTGACTTTTTTGTGCTTTTTTGTGCTTGTTTTGTGCTTTTTGTAGTATTTAGTAGGACCCCTAGCGAAGTAGGATCAGGCAGTACAACAGTATGCCAGTCCTGTAATATAGTCTGATAGTATAGTAGTCCTTGGGCTGAACTGAATACAATGGCATAATAATACCATTGAGAGTGCACTCTTCCGTCGATGTACTGTAGGCCTGCGCCTACTGTCAGACTGTAATATTTGAAGCAGATTTAAGTGCATTCTAATAATTAATTAAGGGAAGGAGTACAGTCATTCAAATTTTTAGTTAAATTAACCAATCATAATTATTGAGGTTAAAGAACCAATTATATCTAAATTTAAAGACGTGCTAAGCTGAGTAGTGTCTACATCATTGTCCAGAATAGGGTGTTTCCCTTCACTTCTATGGGGCTTTCTATTATTCCTACCTGTCCCAAATACGTTGTGTAATGATTTCCAACCTGTCCAATATAGGGGCATCCAATGAAATCATCATATGAGCCAACTCCTCGTCATCGAACCAATACCAACATTCCTAAAGTTAGGCATCTCCCTTATTGGCTATATAATGTAAAGGTTAATGGAAAATTCCACTGATATATAATCCAAGTGTCAGCTACGAATCCGGGGCTCATTATAACAAACTATACTGGACAGAGCAACGTATTTGGGACAAGAGCTGGTTGAGGTATATGTACAGTGGAAATTCCCATTCTAAATAAGGGCATTTGGAATACATGTGCCCTAGTTATGGTTAAAGATATACTGTGGGCGCCTTGCAAATGGCCTGTAAGACTGTGATGCATTATAGGCTATAGTGTCACCATGGTCACGTTATTTCATTTCATGTTGTGCAATTTATTCATATTGTGCAATTTATTCATGTTGTGCAAATTTATTCATTGTGCAATTTATTCATGTGGTGCAATTTATTCACATATAATAAATCTAAATACATTCGTATAATAATAATTAAATGACAATCAAATTAGTGATATCGCAACCTCCTCCCCCAGACTCAACTTCATCCCAAATAGTCCTTAATAAGTCTTAAATTTGACTCAAATAGGTTGTTTGTGTCCCATATAGGGTGTTTGTGTCCCGTATAGGGTGTGAAGTGCTTATAATGATTTCGAATAGTTTCGAAATGTAATGGAATACCCAAAAGAATATAGAATTCACCACCATAGCTTTCATTTAAATTTGTCCCAAATAGGTTGTTTGTGTCCCATATAGGGTGTTTGTGTCCCATATAGGGTGTTTGTGTCCCATATAGGGTGGTTGTGTCCCAAATAGCGTATGACTTTCTCAAAATGATTTTACGAGTTTATAAATATAATGGAAATACTCAAAAGAAAATAGAATCCACTATCATAGCTTTAATTTAAATTTGTCCCGAATAGGTTGTTTATGTCCCATATAGGGTGTTTGTGTCCGGTATAGGGTGTGAAGTGCTTATAATGATTTCAAATAGTTTCGAAATGTAATGGAATACCCAAAAGAATATAGAATTCACCATCATAGCTTTCATTTAAATTTGTCCCAAATAGGTTGTTTGTGTCCCATATAGGGTGTTTGTGTCCCATATAGGGTGTTTGTGTCCCAAATAGCGTATGACTTTCTCAAAATGATTTTACATAGTTTATAAATATAATGGAATAAACAAACGAAAATATAATTCAGTATCATAGCTTTAATTTAAATTTGTCCCAAATAGGTTGTTTATGTCCCATATAGGGTGTTTGTGTCCCATATAGGGTGTTTGTGTCCCAAATAGCGTATGACTTTCTCAAAATGATTTTACATAGTTTATAAATATAATGGAATAAACAAACGAAAATATAATTCAGTATCATAGCTTTAATTTAAATTTGTCCCAAATAGGTTGTTTTTGTCCCATATAGGGTGTTTGCGTGCCAAATAGCGTATGACTTTCGCAAAATTATTTTACATAGTTTATAAATATAATGGAAATACTCAAAAGAAAATAGAATCCACTATCATAGCTTTAATTTAAATTTGTCCCAAATAGGTTGTTTATGTCCCATATAGGGTGTTTGTGTCCCATATTGGGTGTTTGTGTCCCAAATTATGTGTGACTGTCTCAAAATGAATTTACATAGTTTATAAATATAATGGAAATACTCAAAAAGAAAATAGAATCCACTATCATAGCTTTAATTTAAATTTGTCCCAAATAGGTTGTTTGTGTCCCATATAGGGTGTTTATGTCCGGTATAGGGTGTGAAGTGCTTATAATGATTCCAAATAGTTTGGAAATGTAATGGAATACTTAAAAGAAAATAGAATTCACTATCATAGCTTTCATTTAAATTTGTCCCAAATATGTTGTTTGTGTCCCATATAGGGTGTTTGTGTCCCAAATAGCGTGTTACTTTCTCAAAATGATTTTAATTATTTTCTAAATCTCATGGAATACTCAAAAGAAAATATAATTCAGTATCATAGCTTTAATTTAAATTTGTCCCAAATAGGTTGTTTTTGTCCCATATAGGGTGTTTGTGTGCCAAATAGCGTATGACTTTCTCAAAATTATTTTACATAGTTTATAAATATAATGGAAATACTCAAAAGAAAATAGAATCCACTATCATAGCTTTAATTTAAATTTGTCCCAAATAGGTTGTTTGTTTCCCATATAGGGTGTTTGTGTCCGGTATAGGGTGTGAAGTGCTTATAATGATTCGAAATAGTTTCGAAATGTAATGGAATACTCAAAAGAAAATATAATTCAGTATCATAGCTTTAATTTAAATTTGTCCCAAATAGGTTGTTTTTGTCCCATATAGGGTGTTTGTGTGCCAAATAGCGTATGACTTTCTCAAAATGATTTTACATAGTTTATAAATATAATGGAAATACTCAAAAGAAAATAGAATCCACTATCATAGCTTTAATTTAAATTTGTCCCAAATAGGTTGTTTGTTTCCCATATAGGGTGTTTGTGTCCGGTATAGGGTGTGAAGTGCTTATAATGATTCGAAATAGTTTCGAAATGTAATGGAATACTCAAAAGAAAATATAATTCAGTATCATAGCTTTAATTTAAATTTGTCCCAAATAGGTTGTTTATGTCCCATATAGGGTGTTTGTGTCCCATATAGGGTGTTTGTGTCCCAAATTATGTGTGACTTTCTCAAAATGAATTTACATAGTTTATAAATATAATGGAAATACTCAAAAAGAAAATAGAATCCACTATCATAGCTTTAATTTAAATTTGTCCCAAATAGGTTGTTTGTGTCCCATATAGGGTGTTTATGTCCGGTATAGGGTGTGAAGTGCTTATAATGATTCCAAGTAGTTTCGAAATGTAATGGAATACTTAAAAGAAAATAGAATTCACTATCATAGCTTTCATTTAAATTTGTCCCAAATAGGTTGTTTGTGTCCCATATAGGGTGTTTGTGTCCCAAATAGCGTGTTACTTTCTCAAAATGATTTTAATTAGTTTCTAAATCTCATGGAATACTCAAAAGAAAATATAATTCAGTATCATAGCTTTAATTTAAATTTGTCCCAAATAGGTTGTTTTTGTCCCATATAGGGTGTTTGTGTGCCAAATAGCGTATGACTTTCTCAAAATTATTTTACATAGTTTATAAATATAATGGAAATACTCAAAAGAAAATAGAATCCACTATCATAGCTTTAATTTAAATTTGTCCCAAATAGGTTGTTTATGTCCCATATAGGGTGTTTGTGTCCCATATAGGGTGTTTGTGTCCCAAATAGCGTGTGACTTTCTCAAAATGATTTTACATAGTTTATAAATATAATGGAATAAACAAACGAAAATATAATTCAGTATCATAGCTTTAATTTAAATTTGTCCCAAATAGGTTGTTTTTGTCCCATATAGGGTGTTTGCGTGCCAAATAGCGTATGACTTTCTCAAAATTATTTTACATGGTTTATAAATATAATGGAAATACTCAAAAGAAAATAGAATCCACTATCATAGCTTTAATTTAAATTTGTCCCAAATAGGTTGTTTATGTCCCATATAGGGTGTTTGTGTCCCATATAGGGTGTTTGTGTCCCAAATTATGTGTGACTTTCTCAAAATAAATTTACATAGTTTATAAATATAATGGAAATACTCAAAAAGAAAATAGAATCCACTATCATAGCTTTAATTTAAATTTGTCCCAAATAGGTTGTTTGTGTCCCATATAGGGTGTTTATGTCCGGTATAGGGTGTGAAGTGCTTATAATGATTCCAAATAGTTTCGAAATGTAATGGAATACTTAAAAGAAAATAGAATTCACTATCATAGCTTTCATTTAAATTTGTCCCAAATAGGTTGTTTGTGTCCCATATAGGGTGTTTGTGTCCCAAATAGCGTGTTACTTTCTCAAAATGATTTTAATTAGTTTCTAAATCTCATGGAATACTCAAAAGAAAATATAATTCAGTATCATAGCTTTACTTTAAATTTGTCCCAAATAGGTTGTTTTTGTCCCATATAGGGTGTTTGTGTGCCAAATAGCGTATGACTTTCTCAAAATTATTTTACATAGTTTATAAATATAATGGAAATACTCAAAAGAAAATAGAATCCACTATCATAGCTTTAATTTAAATTTGACTCAAATAGGTTGTTTGTGTCCCATATAGGGTGTTTGTGTCCGGAATAGGGTGTGAAGTGCTTATAATGATTCCAAATAGTTTCGAAATGTAATGGAATACTAAAAAGAAAATAGAATTCACTACCATAGCTTTAATTTCAATTTGTCCCAAATAGGTTGTTTTTGTCCCATATAGGGTGTTTGTGTCCCGTAAAGGGTGTGAAGTGCTTATAATAGATTTCAAATAGTTTCGAAATGTAATGGAATACTCAAAAGAATATAGAATTCACTATCATAGCTTTAATTTAAATTTGTCCCAAATAGGTTGTTTATGTCCCATATAGGGTGTTTGTGTCCCATATAGGGTGTTTGTGTACCAAATAGCGTGTGACTTTCTCAAAATGATTTTACATACTTTATAAATATAATGGAATACTCAAAAGAAAATATAATTCAGTATAATAGCTTTAATTTAAATTTGTCCCAAATAGGTTGTTTATGTCCCATATAGGGTGTTTGTGTCCCATATAGGGTGTTTGTGTCCCAAATTATGTGTGACTTTCTCAAAATGAATTTACATAGTTTATAAATATAATGGAAATACTCAAAAAGAAAATAGAATCCACTATCATAGCTTTAATTTAAATTTGTCCCAAATAGGTTGTTTGTGTCCCATATAGGGTGTTTGTGTCCCAAATAGCGTGTTACTTTCTCAAAATGATTTTAATTAGTTTCTAAATCTCATGAAATACTCAAAAGAAAATATAATTCAGTATCATAGCTTTAATTTAAATTTGTCCCAAATAGGTTGTTTTTGTCCCATATAGGGTGTTTGTGTGCCAAATAGCGTATGACTTTCGCAAAATTATTTTACATAGTTTATAAATATAATGGAAATACTCAAAAGAAAATAGAATCCACTATCATAGCTTTAATTTAAATTTGTCCCAAATAGGTTGTTTATGTCCCATATAGGGTGTTTGTGTCCCATATTGGGTGTTTGTGTCCCAAATTATGTGTGACTGTCTCAAAATGAATTTACATAGTTTATAAATATAATGGAAATACTCAAAAAGAAAATAGAATCCACTATCATAGCTTTAATTTAAATTTGTCCCAAATAGGTTGTTTGTGTCCCATATAGGGTGTTTATGTCCGGTATAGGGTGTGAAGTGCTTATAATGATTCCAAATAGTTTGGAAATGTAATGGAATACTTAAAAGAAAATAGAATTCACTATCATAGCTTTCATTTAAATTTGTCCCAAATATGTTGTTTGTGTCCCATATAGGGTGTTTGTGTCCCAAATAGCGTGTTACTTTCTCAAAATGATTTTAATTATTTTCTAAATCTCATGGAATACTCAAAAGAAAATATAATTCAGTATCATAGCTTTAATTTAAATTTGTCCCAAATAGGTTGTTTTTGTCCCATATAGGGTGTTTGTGTGCCAAATAGCGTATGACTTTCTCAAAATTATTTTACATAGTTTATAAATATAATGGAAATACTCAAAAGAAAATAGAATCCACTATCATAGCTTTAATTTAAATTTGTCCCAAATAGGTTGTTTGTTTCCCATATAGGGTGTTTGTGTCCGGTATAGGGTGTGAAGTGCTTATAATGATTCGAAATAGTTTCGAAATGTAATGGAATACTCAAAAGAAAATATAATTCAGTATCATAGCTTTAATTTAAATTTGTCCCAAATAGGTTGTTTTTGTCCCATATAGGGTGTTTGTGTGCCAAATAGCGTATGACTTTCTCAAAATGATTTTACATAGTTTATAAATATAATGGAAATACTCAAAAGAAAATAGAATCCACTATCATAGCTTTAATTTAAATTTGTCCCAAATAGGTTGTTTGTTTCCCATATAGGGTGTTTGTGTCCGGTATAGGGTGTGAAGTGCTTATAATGATTCGAAATAGTTTCGAAATGTAATGGAATACTCAAAAGAAAATATAATTCAGTATCATAGCTTTAATTTAAATTTGTCCCAAATAGGTTGTTTATGTCCCATATAGGGTGTTTGTGTCCCATATAGGGTGTTTGTGTCCCAAATTATGTGTGACTTTCTCAAAATGAATTTACATAGTTTATAAATATAATGGAAATACTCAAAAAGAAAATAGAATCCACTATCATAGCTTTAATTTAAATTTGTCCCAAATAGGTTGTTTGTGTCCCATATAGGGTGTTTATGTCCGGTATAGGGTGTGAAGTGCTTATAATGATTCCAAGTAGTTTCGAAATGTAATGGAATACTTAAAAGAAAATAGAATTCACTATCATAGCTTTCATTTAAATTTGTCCCAAATAGGTTGTTTGTGTCCCATATAGGGTGTTTGTGTCCCAAATAGCGTGTTACTTTCTCAAAATGATTTTAATTAGTTTCTAAATCTCATGGAATACTCAAAAGAAAATATAATTCAGTATCATAGCTTTAATTTAAATTTGTCCCAAATAGGTTGTTTTTGTCCCATATAGGGTGTTTGTGTGCCAAATAGCGTATGACTTTCTCAAAATTATTTTACATAGTTTATAAATATAATGGAAATACTCAAAAGAAAATAGAATCCACTATCATAGCTTTAATTTAAATTTGTCCCAAATAGGTTGTTTATGTCCCATATAGGGTGTTTGTGTCCCATATAGGGTGTTTGTGTCCCAAATAGCGTGTGACTTTCTCAAAATGATTTTACATAGTTTATAAATATAATGGAATAAACAAACGAAAATATAATTCAGTATCATAGCTTTAATTTAAATTTGTCCCAAATAGGTTGTTTTTGTCCCATATAGGGTGTTTGCGTGCCAAATAGCGTATGACTTTCTCAAAATTATTTTACATGGTTTATAAATATAATGGAAATACTCAAAAGAAAATAGAATCCACTATCATAGCTTTAATTTAAATTTGTCCCAAATAGGTTGTTTATGTCCCATATAGGGTGTTTGTGTCCCATATAGGGTGTTTGTGTCCCAAATTATGTGTGACTTTCTCAAAATAAATTTACATAGTTTATAAATATAATGGAAATACTCAAAAAGAAAATAGAATCCACTATCATAGCTTTAATTTAAATTTGTCCCAAATAGGTTGTTTGTGTCCCATATAGGGTGTTTATGTCCGGTATAGGGTGTGAAGTGCTTATAATGATTCCAAATAGTTTCGAAATGTAATGGAATACTTAAAAGAAAATAGAATTCACTATCATAGCTTTCATTTAAATTTGTCCCAAATAGGTTGTTTGTGTCCCATATAGGGTGTTTGTGTCCCAAATAGCGTGTTACTTTCTCAAAATGATTTTAATTAGTTTCTAAATCTCATGGAATACTCAAAAGAAAATATAATTCAGTATCATAGCTTTACTTTAAATTTGTCCCAAATAGGTTGTTTTTGTCCCATATAGGGTGTTTGTGTGCCAAATAGCGTATGACTTTCTCAAAATTATTTTACATAGTTTATAAATATAATGGAAATACTCAAAAGAAAATAGAATCCACTATCATAGCTTTAATTTAAATTTGACTCAAATAGGTTGTTTGTGTCCCATATAGGGTGTTTGTGTCCGGAATAGGGTGTGAAGTGCTTATAATGATTCCAAATAGTTTCGAAATGTAATGGAATACTAAAAAGAAAATAGAATTCACTACCATAGCTTTAATTTCAATTTGTCCCAAATAGGTTGTTTTTGTCCCATATAGGGTGTTTGTGTCCCGTAAAGGGTGTGAAGTGCTTATAATAGATTTCAAATAGTTTCGAAATGTAATGGAATACTCAAAAGAATATAGAATTCACTATCATAGCTTTAATTTAAATTTGTCCCAAATAGGTTGTTTATGTCCCATATAGGGTGTTTGTGTCCCATATAGGGTGTTTGTGTACCAAATAGCGTGTGACTTTCTCAAAATGATTTTACATACTTTATAAATATAATGGAATACTCAAAAGAAAATATAATTCAGTATAATAGCTTTAATTTAAATTTGTCCCAAATAGGTTGTTTATGTCCCATATAGGGTGTTTGTGTCCCATATAGGGTGTTTGTGTCCCAAATTATGTGTGACTTTCTCAAAATGAATTTACATAGTTTATAAATATAATGGAAATACTCAAAAAGAAAATAGAATCCACTATCATAGCTTTAATTTAAATTTGTCCCAAATAGGTTGTTTGTGTCCCATATAGGGTGTTTGTGTCCCAAATAGCGTGTTACTTTCTCAAAATGATTTTAATTAGTTTCTAAATCTCATGAAATACTCAAAAGAAAATATAATTCAGTATCATAGCTTTAATTTAAATTTGTCCCAAATAGGTTGTTTTTGTCCCATATAGGGTGTTTATGTCCGGTATAGGGTGTAAAGTGCTTATAATGATTCCAAATAGTTTCGAAATGTAATGGAATACTTAAAAGAAAATAGAATTCACTACCATAGCTTTCATTTAAATTTGTCCCAAATAGGTTGTTTGTGTCCCATATAGGGTGTTTGTGTCCCAAATAGCGTGTTACTTTCTCAAAATGATTTTAATTAGTTTCTAAATCTCATGGAATACTCAAAAGAAAATATAATTCAGTATCATAGCTTTAATTTAAATTTGTCCCAAATAGGTTGTTTTTGTCCCATATAGGGTGTTTGTGTCCCGTAAAGGGTGAGAAGTGCTTATAATAGATTTCAAATAGTTTCGAAATGTAGTGGAATACTCAAAAGAATATAGAATCCACTATCATAGCTTTAATTTAAATTTGTCCCAAATAGGTTGTTTGTGTCCCATATAGGGTGTTTGTGTCCAGTATAGGGTGTGAAGTGCTTATAATGATTCCAAATAGTTTCGAAATGTAATGGAATACTCAAAAGAAAATAGAATTCACTATCATAGCTTTCATTTAAATTTGTCCCAAATAGGTTGTTTGTGTCCCATATAGGGTGTTTGTGTCCCAAATAGCGTGTTACTTTCTCAAAATGATTTTAATTAGTTTCTAAATCTCATGGAATACTCAAAAGAAAATATAATTCAGTATCATAGCTTTAATTTAAATTTGTCCCAAATAGGTTGTTTTTGTCCCATATAGGGTGTTTGTGTCCCGTAAAGGGTGAGAAGTGCTTATAATAGATTTCAAATAGTTTCGAAATGTAGTGGAATACTCAAAAGAATATAGAATCCACTATCATAGCTTTAATTTAAATTTGTCCCAAATAGGTTGTTTGTGTCCCATATAGGGTGTTTGTGTCCAGTATAGGGTGTGAAGTGCTTATAATGATTCCAAATAGTTTCGAAATGTAATGGAATACTCAAAAGAAAATAGAATTCACTATCATAGCTTTCATTTAAATTTGTCCCAAATAGGTTGTTTGTGTCCCATATAGGGTGTTTGTGTCCCAAATAGCGTGTTACTTTCTCAAAATGATTTTAATTAGTTTCTAAATCTCATGGAATACTCAAAAGAAAATATAATTCAGTATCATAGCTTTAATTTAAATTTGTCCCAAATAGGTTGTTTTTGTCCCATATAGGGTGTTTGTGTCCCGTAAAGGGTGAGAAGTGCTTATAATAGATTTCAAATAGTTTCGAAATGTAGTGGAATACTCAAAAGAATATAGAATCCACTATCATAGCTTTAATTTAAATTTGTCCCAAATAGGTTGTTTGTGTCCCATATAGGGTGTTTGTGTCCAGTATAGGGTGTGAAGTGCTTATAATGATTCCAAATAGTTTCGAAATGTAATGGAATACTCAAAAGAAAATAGAATTCAATATCATAGCTTTCATTTAAATTTGTCCCAAATAGGTTGTTTGTGTCCCATATAGGGTGTTTGTGTCCCAAATAGCGTGTTACTTTCTCAAAATGATTTTAATTAGTTTCTAAATCTCATTGAATACTCAAAAGAAAATATAATTCAGTATCATAGCTTTAATTTAAATTTGTCCCAAATAGGTTGTTTTTGTCCCATATAGGGTGTTTGTGTGCCAAATAGCTTATGACTGTCTCAAAATTATTTTACATAGTTTATAAATATAATGGAAATACTCAAAAGAATATAGAATTCACTATCATAGCTTTAATTTAAATTTGTCCCAAATAGGTTGTTTATGTCCCATATAGGGTGTTTGTGTCCCATATAGGGTGTTTGTGTCCCAAATAGCGTGTGACTTTCTCAAAATGATTTTACATAGTTTATAAATATAATGGAATACTCAAAAGAAAATATAATTCAGTATCATAGCTTTAATTTAAATTTGTCCCAAATAGGTTGTTTATGTCCCATATAGGGTGTTTGTGTCCCATATAGGGTGTTTGTGTCCCAAATAGCGTATGACTTTCTCAAAATGATTTTACATAGTTTATAAATATAATGGAATAATAAAAAAAATATTTTTTCTTTATAAACTATGTAAAATCATTTTGAGAAAGTCACACGCCATTTCGGACACAAACACCCTATATGGGACATAAACAAGCTATTTGTGACAAATTTAAATTAAAGCTATGATAGTGAATTATATTTTCTTTTGAGTATTCCATTACATTTAGAAACTATTTAAAATCATTATAAGAAATGTACACCCTATTCAGCAACAATGTGTTTGGCAAGCTGTATTCCCCTATTCAGGACAGAAACACCCTATACAGGACACAAACAACCTATTTGGGGCAAATTTAAATTAAAGAAAAAATGATAGTGAATTATATTTTCTTTTAAGTATTCCATTATATTTATAAACTATGTAAAATCATTTTGAGAAAGTCACACGCTATTTGGCACACAAACAACCTATATGGGACAAAAACAACCCATTTGGGACAAATTGAAATTAAATCTATGGTAGTGAATTCTATATTCTTTTGAGGATTCCATGAGATTTAGAAACTATTTAAAATCATTTTGAGAAAGTTACACGCTATTTGGGATACAAACACCTTATACGGGACATAAACACCCTATATGGGCCAAAAACAACCTATTTGGGACAAATTGAAATTAAAGCTATGGTAGTGAATTCGCTATTCTTTTGAGTATTCCCCTACATTTAGAAACTATTGGAAATCATCATAAGCAAAACACACCCTATACGGGACACAAACACCCTATATGGGACAAAAACAACCCATTTGGGACAAATTGAAATTAAAGCTATGGTAGTGAATTCTATATTCTTTTGATGATTCCATGAGATTTAGAAACTATTTAAAATCATTTTGAGAAAGTCACACGCTATATGGGACAAAAACACCCTATATAGGACACAAACATCTAGTTTGGGACACAAACAACATATTTGGAACAAATTTAAATTAACGCTCTGATAGTGAATTCTATATTCTTTTGAGTATTCCATTACATTTAGAAACTATTTAAATAAAATCATTATAAGAAATGTACACCCTATTCAGCAACAATGTGTTGGCAAGCTGTATTCCCCTATTCAGGACAGAAACATCCTATACAGGACACAAACAACCTATTTGGGACAAATTTAAATTAAAGAAAAAATGATAGTGAATTATATTTTCTTTTAAGTACGGTATTCCATTATATTTATAAACTATGTAAAATAATTTTGAGAAAGTCACACGCTATTTGGCACACAAACACCCTATGTGGGACAAAAACAACCTATTTGGGACAAATTTAAATTAAAGCTATGATAGTGAATTCTATATTCTTTTGAGTATTCCATTACATTTTGAAACTATTTGAAATCTATTATAAGCATTTCACACCCTTTACGGGACACAAACACCCTATATGGGACAAAAACAACCTATTTGGGACAAATTGAAATTAAAGCTATGGTAGTGAATTCTATATTCTTTTGAGTATTCCATGAGATTTAGAAACTAATTAAAATCATTTTTTGAAAGTAACACGCTATTTGGGACACAAACACCCTATATGGGACAAAAACAACCTATTTGGGACAAATTGAAATTAAAGCTATGATAGTGAATTCTATTTTCTTTTGAGTATTCCATTATATTTATAAACTATGTAAAATCATTTTGAGAAAGTCACACGCAATTTGGGACACAAACACCCTATATGGGACCCTACAAAGCTATGATAGTGAATTCTATATTCTTTTGAGTATTCCATTACATTTAGAAAATATTTGAAATCATTATAAGCAATTCACACCCTATACGGGACACAAACACCCTATATGGGACAAAAACAACCTATTTGGGACAAATTGAAATTAAAGCTATGATAGTGAATTCTATATTCTTTTGAGTATTCCATTACATTTAGAAACTATTTGAAATCATTATAAGCAATTCACACTCTATACGGGACACAAACACCCTATATGGGACAAAAACATCCTATTTGGGACAAACTTTTAATTAAAATTTAAATTAAAGCTATGATAGTGAATTCTATTTTCTTTTGAGTATTTCCATCATATTTATAAACGATGTAAAATCATTTTGAGAAAGTTACATGCTATTTGGTATAAAAACACCCTGTGTGGGACACAAACACCCTATATGGGACATAAACAACCTATTTGGGACAAATTGGAAGTAAAGCTATGATTATGAAGTCAATATTCTTTTCAGTATTCCTTTACATTTATAAACCATTTGAAATAATTTTGATAAAGCTACAGGCTATTTTGGATAAAATCAACGTATATGGGACACAAACACCCTATATGAGACACTAACAACCTATTTGATTCAAATTTAAGACTTATTAAGGACTATTTGGGATGAAGTTGAGTCCGGGGGAGGAGGTTGCGATATCACTAATTTGATTGTCATTTAATTATTAATATACGAATGTATTTAGATTTATTATAAGTGAATAAATTGCACCACATGAATAAATTGCACAATGAATAAATTGCATAATGAATAAATTGCACAACATGATAAATTGCAAAATATGAATAAATTGTACAACATTAAATTAAATAACGTGACTATGATGACACTATAGCCTATAATGCATCACAGTCTTACAGGCCATTTGCAAGGCACCCACAGTATATCTTTAACCATAACTAGGGAACAAGTACTCCAAATGCCCTTATTTAGAATGGGAATTTCCACTGTACATATACCTCAACCAGCTCTTGTCCCAAATATGTTGCTCTGTCCAGTATAGGTTGTTATAATGAGCCCTGGATTCGTAGTTGACACTTGGATTATATATCAGTGGAATTTTCCATTAACCTTTACATTATATAGCCAATAAGGGAGATGCCTAACTTTAGGAATGTTGGTATTGGTCCGATGAAGAGGAGTTGGCTCATATGATGATTTGATTGGATGCCCCTATATTGGACAGGTTGGAAATCATTAGACAACGTATTTGGGACAGGTAGGAATAATAGAAAGCCCCATAGAAGTGAAGGGAAACACCCTATTCTGGACAATGATGTAGATACTATTGGCTAAGCTTGTGACAGGAGCAGCGCATATGATTGACTCAAATACGATAGGTAAATACGATCGCAGGCTATTCCAGTATTCTATGCTAATGAATAGGCCTACGACAACTGCCATGCCGCTCCTCTCACACTCAAGTGGTTTCTGTGAAAGGAATGACATGACGTTGTTAATCATCTCACACATATAAATACGTTTGAGTGTGTTGGATTGACTGACAGTAATAATACACTGTCGATCTTCTCACACTCACACATAAATAGTGAGGGGCGAGGGGGGTTGATATGAGTTACTGGTGTGAATCCTCTCACATTCTACAGTATTTGTTTATGATATTCAAATATTACAGTAGGTGGGAAATTCAAACAGCCGCTATGCCCAGCACTGTTTGTCGTTCTACAGCCGTCGTTCTACTGTATATTTTAGTATGTACCGCAGACTTAGTCTACTTCAAGTCGCTAGGGTAGCATTGATTATTTTAGAAGACAGGAAAAGCAGCAATTAGCAGGAATATATAGCTACAGCACCTAGCACTGTTTAAATTTCTCTCATAGTTTATAAATATCGTGTGTGAGATTATTGGTACCAGTAAATCATGTCATCCCACCAACACAACCAATCTTATTTCTGTGTGAGCAGAGAATCGACACCCCCATTTTTGTGTGAGAGGATTTGACACCAAACTCATGTCAACACACCCACACATAATCTTATTTATGTGTGAGAAATTCGACATTAGTAACTCACCTATACCCACACACCACCAACACGTTCGTGGGGACTTCGCGCAGCACGTATGTAGTCGGCAAGCATTGGTATACGGTTCATATAGAGCAAATGGGGCATGTCTAGTTTGGACCCCATATCCCATGCTATAAATGTATTCATTCGATATACAATCATATGTTAATCCGCTAGGTGGTGTCAAATTGTTATTCTGCAATTTCGTACTTACCAGTGCAGCACTGTACAGCAGTATCGTACCGGTAGGCCTATGTCATTACTTCTGAGTCTCTAGCGGATCCCCAATTAAATGTCTTAACTTTTCAATTTCGTTAAAGATAGACTTCATGATTCTCTACAGGCCACCAAAATTTCAGCTCAGGAAAATGAGGCCTTCCCGAGAAATTTAACATTTTCTAAAAACGACATAATCTGTCGTAGCTGACGTCAGACTGCATGATTTTTCACCAAACTTTACAAACTTTCTAAACTTTCTCTCTACTACTTACCTACTAAGTTTGGTTCAATTCCGAACCAGCGATGCCGAGAAATTCGCGTTCAAACATTTACCAGACAGACAGACAGACAGACAGACAGACAGACAGACAGACAGACAGACAGACAGACAGACAGACAGACAGACAGACAGACAGACAGACAGACAGACAGACAGACAGACAGACAGACAGACAGACAGACAGACAGACAGACAGACAGACGGACATGCCCCATTTGCCCTATATGAACCGTATGCCAAGGCTCGCCGACTACGTGTCTCGCCCCACACACATCCAACCACCCCCTCCCACCGCTACTCATGATCCTTCCATCCACATCCAAAAAGTACGGACAATCTGGAAAACAATGTTAAGGAGGTTAGAATTGATAATGAAGTTTGTAGTGATAGAACCCCCCAACACTGATGTTACAATTAAAAACCACCCCTCTGAGCCCGTTGTTGGGATAAAGATAGTGAGTTTATATGCAATACTAGCAACAACATAGACTCATACAGCTAGGCGACCAAAGGTTGTAATGGATAATGGAGGATAATGGGAACTGGAAGCAAAGAAAAAGCCGTCTAAATAAGGATAACCTCACTTACTAGCCTGATGTTTGTTCTGGCCAATACTTCTAAATTGGCCCCTGATCCACTTTGAAATGGGAGTGCATAGCGGAATGGATCCGCTAACATTCCCCCATGCTATCTTCCGGGTTGAAGATAGCATCAAGCGTAAAAATGCACTCCAATGTCGAGCGATTTTTGATTCTTGATTTGTATTATTATTGTATTATAAAATTATTAATAAATTATGTAAATTATGTTTGTGTGTAATACAATAACAATAAGTAACCTACTGCTACACTACAGTTTGTTCTTTTATATTTGTAACTCTAGACATTTCAGTTTCATCTCTAAATTCTCATTCTTCGGGTCCCATTCATTTGGGTGAGTACCTCCACCTCCAGTCCACCATCCGCTACCGAAGTCAAACTTCGTGTTATTCGGGCGAGTGAGGTCGTATTCTTCTTTAGTAAGATCACCAGAATTATGTGAATTGTTATAATTTGTAATCTTTAGCTTATATCCACGCGCCACAGTAAAGTTACTGTAGATTCTCGTTGAGTTACCCAAATCGACCTTTACGAAACAATAATCATCCCCTCGTGTCAGCCTTAAGACATTACTCACGCCTAGAAAGTAAGATCGTTCGGGATCTCCGAATCCGTAATAATAATCACTTCCAACCGCGATGACACCGTTGATGCGACTATAAAATACGAGCAATCCACCATCGCATCTCAGTTGATTGGTAGAGGTGTGTAGTAACTGAATGGGCGGGATCGCCTTTACCGACGGTATATTGCTTCTTGGATTGTGTCTGTTCGCGCTTTCAGACCTTTGGCAGTTTAACCCGCCAAATTAGGATGTCTTCTAGATAATAAATCACTTTTAGTCTATGACAAGTATTTAATTCACTACACTAGTCGAAACCAATCTGTGCGCGATCATTCACCCGCTGGATATACCCGGGAGATTGGGTTCGACGGCTTAATCTTATTGCTATGTAAGCTTAATGTATTATTCGACTGACAGTATAATCTCTGACAATATTATTCACCTTCGGGAAATATTAACAGTTCCTTTAGGACGTGGCGCTCTATCTATATACACAGAGTTATGACTTAAACTACTCACAACGATATGGCTTAGTTATAATTCACATATATGGCGCATTCTTTAGGAAATGCTTCGTTATCAGGTTCACTCATACACAATGCTGCACAATACTGCACACTGATCTGCCGATCTTCACTGATTTTAGTTATATATAAAAGGAACACGGACCGAATCATGTAGGGTCTATCAAATAACATTAGATTCACTTCAAACCACTTTAACATAAGTCACAATTGTTATATGTAACCCTTCTCTCTTACCTTCGGTATATCAAGAATATTGGGTTTCGGGGTTATTTATCGTTATTCCAAATATAATAATTCATCAACCATATTATGAAGAACTGACAGTAAATAGCAGTATAACAATATAAAAGTATGCACAGGTTGTTTGATTAGGTATGGTATGTTATGTTGTGATAAATGCAGTGATCAGACATCAGATAACGGATATATGTCCTTATAATTAAGCCTACTAGTGTAAGACTAAAACTGAAAACACGGAGGTGCCAAAAGCCGGTTCTTAGGCTCTGGGCAAAAACATAACACTGAACTACTGAGTTTCTGTATACACCTTCAACACAGAGACAACAAACGCTCTGATTGGTCAACCTGAACAACGAGAGAACAAAGAAACAAAGAAACGTCGACGTGGCAATATCAGCTGCTAGCCGTCGTCATGGTAGCGACACTGTTTTCAAAGTATCCAGCTATTGCGTCACGAGATTGTGGATTATGTCCTCTAAAGTACAAATACAGTACAAATACATAAGAAATGACTTTTATGTCCCCTAAAACACCAGTACAGCAAGGGCACGGCCTTTTTATGCCTGGCAAACCAACTACAGAGTACTTTAAGGGAAAATAACCGGCTAATTACGCAAAAGCTTTTACACCGCTCCCAGAAAATGGGATTTAAGTCTATAAAATATAACAAATCACAGTTTCTAAAATATAAAGATACTCTAAACAGTTAGCCTTTCTTACGCAGACGGCGTTTACGCAGTTTTTTGAGGCTAGCAAGAGTCTTTTTCTCTTTGGGGGGAGCCACTTTACTAGGAGGGCCATAACTCCTGGGTGAAGGGTGCAATATGATTGCATCAGAAGGTGTAGGATTGTGGTCGAGGTATCTGCCGTTTCGATATGCTTCTCCTCGAGCTGATTTTCCTCCGCTCGTAGCTGGATACGTTCATCCAAAAACTCTCGCAGAGAATAGGATCGTCCAAGTTCGATAACTTCTTAGAGATTCTGGATTTCCCAATCGAATTGAGATAAGGCCAATTCGTTTATCGATTGGACTTACTGTTATAACTTACGTTTATCTGAACAAACGCAGGTTTCTTTTTTGATCTTTATAGAATAGCGTTTAACTCGTTTCGTACAACGCTCTCCTTCACCTTGATGAGGGGTTGTATCGCGTTAAACGGGGACAACCATCCGGTTGGATAATGATATTAGGTGTCCGCGTCACAATCCGGCTAGGTAAGATGGGCGGCTAGCTAGAAATCACTGTCGGAGTGTTACCGATTAATTGTTAGGGTAGCACTAGATCTTGAACAGTGAATACAGTCCGCGAGGATCCGCGACACCACCAGGATCGCAGGTCTGAGGTCCAACTAAGGAATGAGGAGGTTTGACCGAGTATTCCGGGACTCTGATCGTAGGTTTACTCCAGGATCGTTCGAGCCGAGTGAGCATAGGTGATACGTCAACAAGTTTCGGTTTCCGTGGATGTTTATGTCTTTCCGTTTATTAGTTGGGTCTAGGGCATTTATCGTAATAATACCAAAGACGCACGTCTGGTAAGGTAAACGCGGTGATATTTATTTATTGTTACAATGCTTCTATCAAGAATTCCAAATATACGTTGGAGTTACCGCGTCCATTTGTTTCTTTAGTGTCTTTTCTTTCGAGTCGATTTCGAATAGAATTTTCGCATTCGAATTTCAGTTTATGGTTCCGACTCCGCTGGGCAGGATATATAGTCGACATAGTCCGTATTGTGTAAATCGATAGGATGACCAGTAGTTAAGAAGCCCATATACGTACCATTACGCTGCGTATATCGAGCAGCGAATTTTCTGTAGTCCAACTCACGCGTGAGCTGCTCTTGGGACATTGGCGGTTCGATATAACGACCATCGTCCTCCGCAGCAGTTGGACTAACGTCGCCGCGTATTAAGCTATCAACAAACGCTTGTAAAAGTAGAGTATATCGCTCCCCGATACCAAGACCATCTTCTATCAACTCCGTCATATTTGCTATATATGAGTTTGTCCATATTATAATGAGTCCACATTTAGGCGAGCGGGCGTCGCTGCCTACCCCAATCAACCCCCGGACAGTACGAGATCCTCAGCGCCGATGTGTCGTCGCCGCTGTACTTTCGCCAACGACGTAGCCGCACAACGACAACGACAACCGGCACAAGTCACTCAACTGTCCGTCCCAAAGGCTTAGATGTACTTCAGGTTTTCCTTGGAGAGTTAGGTTACTTTTACGATTGCGACTAGCTACTGTAAACACACCTTAGCAGTAACATTCACCTATAAACTCACAAATACCACACAACTGGTCACAACTACGCACATTCGGGCCATTTGTCCGTTAGTCAATGCCTTCCAGAATGTCACTGTATTATTATGTATCCTTGGATACTAGTAGTGCGCTATTTATTCCCTATGCTATTCAATGGGACAAGCTTTCTATTGTTCTTTTAACTCAATTCTAATTCTAGCGTGGTTGTTGCTATGGTGACATTATGCAAAGCTAGCGGTAGAATTAGGGTAATTCCAATGCATACAGATCTGGGATGTTATTTAATAGTATTCTTTAATAGTCAATGTTCGGTTTTATACATGACTTTATGAATTTTATCGGCTATTGACTATGTTTGGGAGACTTTCGCACACTCATAGGCATAATAAGATAAATCTCCGCTCCCTTGATCTATTAATTAATGGAATTTTGGGAATGTTATAAATTGCGTAAAAATGGCAATTTATTAAATTCATTAAAAGGCATGAATTTAAATTATTCCCTGAAATTTTATTATTTGATAATTAAATGGACATATTTTGATTCTAGAATATGTCTGGGGACACAAGATCCTTAATTCTATGACAATTGTCTTTTTAAGAATATCGGTAAATGCTACGATATCTTAATTGACTAGAATTGTTGAAGGATCTGAATTTACAGATTTTGATTTATTAGATTTGCAAATATTAAATAATTAATATTTGCTTATTATTTATTTAATTACTATCTCGATCCCTATCTAGCACCTTGACTTGTAAGAACATGCCTTCTATATCGGAGGCGAAAGCAATCGAATATTGTCTCAATCTTAAAAGAATTCCCAACAAAGATTGAAGCAAGTTGGGTTCGGGTAACAATTCAGAGTTAAGGGATTGACCCATGTAAAGAGCGGAGCCATCAAACACTACTCTCACTTCGTGTGGCTTACCGGGTTTAGGAACGTAATGGTGAGTTAAGTAATACGTTCTTTCAGTCATAGGTGTTTCTTCCGGTACTCTCTCTGCGTATCCCTTACTAATAAATTTTTCCAGCTGCGTTTGATACATTGCTTTAGCTGAAGAATTAGCCGTAAGGCGTCGATGGAGTTGCGCGATTCTTTTTTCCGCCAAAGGTCTGTTATTGATGAACTTCGGTTCTCTCTTGCGAAAAGGTAAACCGACTTCGTACCTTCCTTGATCTTTGAGGAAACGTGTAGTTGTCTCTTGGATCTGCTTGGCCCTTTCCTCTTCCACCGACAAGGCTTTATCGTAGGAATTGGGCTCTACCGCCTCTTGCGTAAAGAATCGTACAGCATGTTCATCTCGAGTCTTGGCATTGCAACGCTCAATGACGTCATTTAACTCGTCGTTGTAAGCTTCTCGTTCAGATGGATAGAGAAGTTGACATAAGTTCACTTGGTTTTGCCAAGCCTCGTTTTCCTTAAGGAGATCGATGGTATTCTCCTCATCAAAAAGCTGGTGAACGTCGTCATTATCTGAGGAGTATGGAGTTCCCTCAGTTAAGTTGTCTCCCTCACTGGTATCATCTTCCCATTCACTCACCTGGCATACGCTCTCTGGCGGTAGTCTTTCTCTGAGTGTTCTACGGGAAGGGCCAGTAAAGTACCAACCTACTCTAGTTCTTACCGCATAGGTCTGTAGTGGCTGCGGTTGAGCAGGCCGTTTCTCTAATGTCTCCAGCGCCTCATGCGCGTTTTGGCCGATGAGTATTTGCACTCCAGGATAATCAGTCTGGAATCGAGGTATGTTAAGATGTTGGATGCTCTCATCCTCGTCCCAATTATAAAGGTCTGCTTGAGTAGTAGCGAAGTTCTTTATAGCTACCATTTTCACTGACCTTATGCTATGTTCTCCTAGTTCGTCTTGTGGGGTGGACAACGCGCCTACATAATAATCAGCTGTTATTGTAGATTTCCAAACTTGCATAATGCCGGACATGTTGAGCTTAGTTTGGAACTTGGGTTGTCCAGCAAATATATCTTCGGCTAGCTCTTTGTCGATGAATGTTCCTGTACTACCGGAGTCAAGGAGGGCGTTCACTACATAACTCCTCTCAGGTCCGTGAACCCTTACTTGCACCACAGGAAACTCTCGGATCCCTACATTGGAAGATGGCTCTTTCCAAGATGGTTGTCGCTCAGAAGTAGTTAGAGTAAAGTCGTTGTCTGTATCTTTTTCATATGTGAGTGCTCGATACACTGCGGTATTTATCATGTAACAGGATTCGTTTTCGTCGGAGAACTCGTCTGTATAGAATCCTTCCATCTCAGATTGATCAGTGTCGTTCACATCACTGAATTGGACATGTAGCTCGGAATCACTTACCTGATTCGGACTATTTCGATCGAATTCAGCGTGCAACAAGATATGATGTTTCGCACCACACTTTGCACACCTTATGTCAGAGAAACAGGTTCGCCGTTGGTGTCCTTGTCTGAGGCAATTATAACATAACCGCTTATCCCACATGACTTCGCGTCTCTCCGTTAATGATTTCTTTAGAAATTCATCACACCTATTCAAATGGTGGGTCCCGTCACACAGCGCACATTTCGGTTTGATGTTACTTACTTTATTCTGAGTCACATTGTGTAGACTTGCCTTTTCTTCGGGCTTTCTCACCTGAATTCTCTTGGGAGACGTGGGAGGAGTTTTTCTTATCGGTTCTCTCCTGTCATTTGCTCGAGACTTGAATTTACTTACCTGATCTTTAGGCATTTTATTGACATAATAAGATCTATCAGTGTCTTTCCCGCTATCTTCTCCTTGAGAAGTCTGGCTTTCGCCGTCGTCTGTATAACACACTGGTGTTACCTTTCTCCTAGAGACGGGTTTTTCACTTACCTTGTTTTCCGGTGTCTTCTCTCGGGACTGCTTGAGGAGTTGCAATTTCACTTCTCCATCCAAGAATGACATGAGATCAGCCATGGTAGGGTCTCGTCGTTGTTGTTCCATCATATATAGTACTTTCTTATCCCAGCGTGTGCCTACCCCACCTTTCGGTAAAGTAGAAGCCACAGCTCCAATGACCATAGAACTTTGGTATTCATGAGACTTACCTAACCAATCTAATTGTCTACAGATCACTTGAATCTCATCGGAAAACTCTATTATCCCACTGCTGATGAACTTTCTGGGCGCTACTAATTTTGCATATAAATACTTAGCGATATTATTCCTATTACCATACCTGATGTTTAGTGTGTCCCAAACTTGTCTTAATCCGTCTGGATGTCCAATAAACTTTAACGCCATTAACTTGGGAGATCCTTCCAAGCACTCGATGAGGTATCTAAGTTTTTCTCCATTAGATAGTACAGAGTTCTGTATGTTATCTTTGTAATATTCATTAAAAGGTAACCATTTCATCTCATCTCCATTGAATTTGACTATCTCTCCCACCTTCACCGCTTGCCGGGCTTCGGTTCTAGCCATTTGACGCGTAAAACTTTCTTGGGCCATCGTGTTATTTAATATCGAGTTATCGGTATATAAATTTCTCGGATTATGATAAACTCTATAGGGAATGTCATTATCAACAGGCATATAATTACCCTTAATAGGGTTCACTATAGGAGTTTCGACTTCGCTAGCAGTATATATGCGTGTAGGCTCCACACCTTGCGCATGAGATACTTCAGACCTAACAGGTTGACACATTGTTACTGAGGGTGGTGGTATACCCCTTTGTGTGTTTACTAATTTATCGCGTTCGAGCGCGATACTTTGCTGCACTTCTTGCAACTCTAGCCTACTTTCCCTTACTGTGCCCTTGAATTGCTGGACAGTCTCCTGCATCTGCCCGAGCAGGATATCCATCCCCCGCCGTCTCTCGTCCACCCATTCGACCGCCGAAGCGGGAGTCGCCAACGTTGTAGCGGGCGGACGAGGGACAACGGGCGACAAATTATGAATAATTCGCTCGGGGTCCAGGACCTGAACTGTATCCGGGGCAGTTCTACGGGGCACAGGTAGCTTAGTGCTATGCAAAGGGAATTTAGAGGTAGTCTCAGGGAGCACAGGTATGTCTATCACCGAAGGGGTGATTTCAAGAACAGGCCTAATTATTTCAGGCTCATCTACTATAGTAGGGAGTCTTTCTATTTTAATTATTTGGTCTGTGGGCTCTGTACTACCTAAGTTGGTGTTATTTAGTTGCCTTCTAACAGCTGGAGGCAAATCAGGCAATTTCTGACGGTGGAATGTTCTTTTACGTCTGCTTAAACGAGATCTATTTCCTTTGCCTTCAGTATCGGTGGTATCACCTTCCTCAGATGATGTATATCCCTGTCGTTTGGGAGTAGATCGATTCATCATCTGCATATTGCTAGCTGTTAACTGTTTATTTATGCAGTCTTGATTCTCCTGAATGTTTTCCAATTCTAACTGGGTGATTTCTTCAGTCGCTCTCCGTTCTGCTTCTGCTACTGCCTCTGCCACTTTTCTTTCCACTTCGGCCTCTGCCGCTGTCGCCTTTCTTTCCGCTTCGGCCTCTGCCGCTGCCGCCTTTCTTTCCGCTTCGGCTTCTGCCGCTGCCGCCTTTCTTCCCGCTTCTGCCTCTGCCGCTGCCGCCTTTCTTTCCGCTTCTGCCGATGCCACTGCTGCTGCTACTGCCGCTGCCTTTCTGTCTTCTATACGTTTTTTCTTAACCCTTTCCTCTTGGTCTCTAGCGATGCGGAGTTGTTCATCGAATTTAGCCTGATTCGCAGCTCTCATTTCCACATCGATGGCATCCAACACAAGCTTGGTTCCTTCACTATTAGGGCTAAGTCCCTCTAACCTTCTCCTCAACTCGTCATTACCTAAAAAACGTTGATAGTCCGACAGATAGATGTCAATGGCATCCCTCTTATGCGGTTTCTCTGCCGTCGCTTCACTTTCCACTTGGGAAAAAGTAGCGTCTGTTGATTCTCCATGGGTTGATCGCTCCTCTAGCTGAGCTTTCCACTGAGCTGTTCCTTGAACCTGGCGACTCACCCGTTGAAACCAAGTTTTTACGGCAACTTGCAACGACGTGTCTTGTCTTCGTTTAGAAGCCTCCTCAAAGGCCGATAATATTAACCTGATTCGTAGAATTCTTTCTCTTACTTGATAAAGCAGCTGTCCCTGCTCTTGAGGTCCCTGAGGTTGTTGTAACAGTTGTTTTTCTACTCGCTCCATAGAGCTGAAGAATCCCTGTGCGTATCCGGCTGCGGACCTCTTCCACACAGCGGGATCTATGGTTTCTTTGGCTACTCCCATCCGGTGTATGTCTTCCCAGGCAGCTTCTGATAAATCAAACGGGAGTCCGTATAGAATTATATTCCCTAAATGCCGTGGATTTTCAAAATTTTATTTTATTCGAATTAACTTTGTAAAGATTGCTTTGAGTTCTCATTCGTATTGGTTCTATCATTTGTGCGCCTATCGGTCAAGTGGTTCAGTAGCTCAGTTGGTAGAGCGTTGGAAATTATATGTGTAGTAGGTATCGAGTTCGAATCCTAGTAAGTGCGAATTATTTTTTGTGCAGAATTTCAACTCATTTAAATTAACCGCTACAAATTAATTGCATTTGTCTGTACCAATGAGACTGTAGTTATTTGATTGTAACCAATGTCGTGCAAGTTATATATTAGCTGGACCAATAGCTATCTTTAAAACCCTGTTAGAACCCATAGAACAATCGAGAATTTTCTCGATTGATTGCGGCACAAATTTGGTATATAAAGGTGCGATTTCGTTCATTAGTTCACTACTTCAATCTTATATCTCAATCTATATTCACTTCTACTTCTCAGATTATCTTATCAATATTCTGTCGTGCTTAGTTTATTTCAGATTACATTGTATTATAATTATATCTTCTGTAATAAAGTCAGAATTATCGCTAATCTGCTTTTCTATCTGTTTTACCATGATTCACTACGGTGAACAAACTTAAGGGACAGGATGGCCGGCTAGAGATCGGGCCGCAGCAATGAACGGGAACATCGGGGGAATGTAGACGAGAGACAACCCGCAATACCATCTAGAGTTATTCGCCCATCGCCTGAAAGGTTAGACAGCGTTCGATCCTTGCTACCTAAGTGTAAGACCAAAAGATCAAAAGGTAGACGTAGTGACACGCTGTAAGCCTAAAATTACATCATAGGGGCTGTACTGTCTTGATTCAGGAAAAAACCGCAGTAGACCTTCATATTCCTACGGGGGAGGGAGAGAGCGCAGGCAGATACTAGTACGCAGATAGGACGTAGGCACACCGGTACAAGGCATACAATTGGTTAGGGTGCAGCAAACTGTACGCTTAACTCTTGCTAAGTACAGGTGTGTGTGCGACTATTTGTAGTACGACAGTGTCCATTGCATTAGAACTTGTAGGCTAGGGGGGTTGCTGTGTTTTCACCTGAATTGGGATTGTACCGTTCAGGCGGTAGGGCAGTTTACACTAGGCGCAAATAAATTGAGGCTATCAGGGATATACTAACATCTACCGTGTCCCCGCCAACGCCCTAATAGGAAGTTACCCGGACTACCTGGGTGACTAAAATTCTAGATAGGAGCCAGGATAGCTATTAGTACCCGTACGCCTACAGTAGTAAACTAACACATCTCTTCTTAGTATCAGGGACCTGGTACCTAAAATTGCCGAATTCTGGGCGTAGCATTAACCCTATGCCTGAATTTGAGTCCTGGAAATACGCAAGAGGGGAAGGAACCTTATCATTCGTGAGTATTGGACCTACAAGTTATAAAATTAGAATATTCGTAAAATGCACACCGTACCCAGTAATTATATATGTGAAGGAGCAAAACTGCTTTGACCGTTCAGAATTGACACACGCGCGTTAGAAATTCTTTACACCTCAAAATATATAAAATTAACTTTCGTCCTTACTGCACTTTGCTCGCTCTAGTTAGACATCTCCAAATATCTGCCTCTGTACCTAGCTAGCATCCCTTTGCCCAACTATATAAATCACACCGCGGCAAAGTATACGAGCCCTTTAGTCCGTCAGTGAGTCAGCCTGATTTTAGGATTCGCTGCGCGGGATTTTGTTTTATCGAAGTTTGTCTGCTCGTAGACTGTTTTCTGCCTCACCGGTTATAAGAGATTGATACTGCAATATATTCGCTTACTTAGAGTTTACTGTTTTGGTGAGAAGGTCGGATTTATGATTTGATTTACAAACTTTACAGTAAGATATTGCAGGTATTGTTACCGTCTCTTCCAATAGTAGGAATAGGCGTATCTCTTCAATTATTAGGAATATGTTTTACTGAACTACGGTTCGGTAGGACTAAAGTTATTTGAAAATTTTGTATTTTGAGGTAAAAATTTTGTATTTGATTAGCTAAGTGCTAATTTTTTGAAATAAAATTTGATTTGAACCGCGTGTAAAATATTTTTGGAATTGAATACCGGTGTTTAAAAGGGTTTAAATACCATATTGTACCGGTACAAAAATTTTTCGTAAAGTAAAACCTAACTCTTTTGTTTTTCAGGATTCAGAACTCATTTCTAGACTGTAACGGGAGCAAGACCGTGTTTAGCAAGTTTGGGAGATAGATAACTCAACAACTTTGGTTGGGAAAATCGCGTTTCGTCCGCAACGTTAAAAACGGAAAGGTTCACGTCCGGTTTGTATCTGGGAATCTGTTTTTCTGGAGAATTATTGGAGTGGGTGAGTTCGAAAAGTTGCATAAATAAGTTAGGCATTACCGTATTAGTTAAAATTATTGTGGGTTCCACTGTCTCAAGTATTTATGCATTCCGTATGATTTCTTTGTTCGTTGCTGAATTAGTCCGTATTATTGTATTTAATTTACCTTTTGATAACGCATATCGTTATCCGATTTATTTGTTATAAAATTGGCCGCTAGGCTAATTTTATTATATACTTATTCCGTGACATTTATTTGCTGTAAAATTGGCCGTTTTAGGCTAATTTTATCCATCTGCTATAAAATCGGCCGGTAGGCTAATTTTATAAGACTGTAATTAGTACCGTTTAGATAAATACGGTAAACTCGATACTTTGACACTCACTTTACTTGACTTACAACTACCGAAATGAGTGACAAACAAGACTATACGAAGAACACACCTACCGACTATGACTCATGCAACGGAGATAAGTCAGCAGCGGAAGAACAACAGGGGAAGACTCGCGAGCCTACCGAACCTACACCGTGTGCGTCACCAGTACATCCAACGGGAGTACCGGATGCCGTAGTACGAGGCGACGGCAGGACCGAGGACTTTCTAATTGTTCCGCAACCTAGATATAGGGAATCGGACATGGTAAGTTCAGCAGGAAGCACAGAAAGTGTGGTTAGAAGCGTCGGAGGATATATGGCGCATATAACCAGGAGTATTGGGGAAGGCCAACGCACATTAGACGAGTTGACCGCTCCGATGTCTCGATTCGAGTTCTACACCCTCCAGGTTAGAGTACAAAGTAGAGTACACAAGTCCGTAGATAACCTAATTGGTCTACAAGATCTAGCTAGACAGAGACAGGACGTGGATACTCAACTTAGAATCCTCGAGAAACTAATGATCGCTAGAGAGAAACTGATTCAGTTTAAGTCGACGATTAGACAGATACAACAGGAACAAGCGGACCAGTTGTTAGGTGAGTCAGTTTCGGACGAATTATTACAACCCGAGGAAGAACAGGAACTGTACCGACTGGATGGACAATTGAAACACCTGACGGACCACTTACGCATGTGCGGCGAAGACGTCGGTGATTTGGAAACCGTGCCGGAATATACGAAGGAAACTTCATTCGCACAAATCGAATCGGCACCGGGAATACTAAATCAATCGCTGGTAAGTATTCGTAGCGAAATCTGCGAGGGAAGTATGGTCACGTCAGAAGTTGCTCGACAACAGCAAGAATTCTACCAACAACAACGAGAAATCGAGGAACAAGCTCAACTTCTAGTGATGCAGGCAGCAGTAGAGGAAGAGAAGCTGCGCGTTGCAAATGTAGCGAGAATCTCTCATCTACAGGAACAAGCTGAATTAGAAGCAGCTGAAGTAGAAAGGTTAGAGGTAGACATCGCCCAACAAACAGCAGCGGTTGATTTAGCGCAACGAAACGCAGCGGTCGAGTTAGAGCGACAGATGGCAGCGGCTGATTTGGAGCGACAAAACGCAGCGGCTGATTTGGAGCGACGAAACGCAGCGGTCGAGTTAGAGCGACAAATGGCAGCGGCTGATTTGGAGCGACGAAACGCAGCGGCTGATTTAGAGCGACGAAACGCAGCGGCTGATTTAGAGCGACGAAACGCAGCGGCTGATTTAGAGAGAGAAAGATTAGTTTCGGAAGCACGGGCCGAAATGAAAACACGGCAAATAAAAGCTCAATCCGCTATACGACAAGCGGAGTTTGAGGCGCAACGACAACAAACGGAACAACGAGAGAAGACAGCTAAACTCCATTTCGAACTCGAGAAGAAGGCGAGAGAAGTAGCCGAAGCCAAGGAAAATCTGGATCTTCTAGCCCGCGATCGATCAATGAGATCTCGAGACGGACATGACTTGGACCAGATAGAGGTAAGACATCGCCAAATTCAGGAACGGAAGAAGGAAGGAAGCGTGGGAGCACCCGGACGGGAACGACAATTAGTAAAGGACTTGTGTCAACGATTCCCACAGGTAACTCATATGTTTGCACCAGTTACGACTAAGGAACCTGTTTCGATTGCGGGTAGTAGTAACATTTCTCCTATCCATGGTGCGACGGAACACAGGTTTGTTATTCCGGACGAGTTTACACCGCCAAGAGCAACGTCGTCGCCCATTCCGAAAGTCAAGGTAAGTAACCCACCGATTACGGATCGTAGTAGTTTGTTGACTGGACCTGCACTACTGACGACTAAACAGGTGAGTCCACCGTCGACACCTAAACCCGTTACACACTACGCTTACCCAATGACGTTTCGACCCACAAGGCCAGTTGTTTCAAATGCTGTCATTCGCCCACCGGTTCAGTTTACATCGCAATCTACGACTTCGAGGAAGACTTGTGAGCCTACCGAACAACGGAGAACAGTGGATACGCGACCATTCAACCAATTTACATCGCAATCTACGACTTCGAGGAAGACTTGTGAGCCTACCGAACAACGGAGATCAGTGGACGATGTTCCGAAACGGAACGTTAGAATTCGAACGACGCAACGGACGCGAGCACGTCGACCACCATATCCGGATGATAGTAGTACTTCGAGCGAATCGGATTACCCGAAACGCGAGGTATTTAGAACAGGGGCGGCCGATGAATATAAACGCGAGCATTCAGACAACTCCTTTGCAGACAATCCTCCACAGAATACACCAACACAGAAGGCGTTACAACCAACGGACGCAATTAGTACACAACAGTTCGCCGACATTCTGCGACCAGTTGTCAATAAGTTGGCTCAGATCGAGGAACGTCTGGAGGAAGGTTACACCGACAGTTCGAGAAATTCCGAATTCGAACACAATAGACACCCGAAGGAACCACAAAGACCGGTACCTTCAAACCCCACATCGTATCAGGGAAAAGCGCCAAGAAGGGATATCAACCAGCGTACCAACCAAGGACGCGAAACTCTGAACGTTGCCGAGGAGATAGCGAAATTCGCAGCCAGACAGGGATTGCCGGTACAACAACCACCGAAGTTTTCCGGTAGCTCAAAACACTGGCATACTTTCGTAGACTATAACGAATCCCAGATCGCCGTGTGCGCCTTTACATCACGGGAGAAGTTCGATTACCTGCTCCAAACGTTGTCAGGAGAACCTAAACGTTTGGCGGAGACTTTCGTCGGTGTACCGGACGCTTTTGAACTAGCGTACGATCGTTTAACTTCGATATACGGAGGTACAGTTAGTATGGCCAGGTCAGTAATAGAGGAACTCTGTAAGGGAGGGGCTATCACTAAACCCGTCGACTTATTAAAACTAGCTGACGAGATCAAGAACGCTATCACTACCTTAAGATCCATTGGACAACTTGATTACGGGAATACCCCTACAGTCCTATTAAAGATCATAGGACGACTCCACCATCGACTTCGTCGGGAGTGGAGAAAGGTCGAATACCAGCGAGAAGAGCGGGGAGGATTCTTAAAATTAGAAGATGTGTACCTTTTAATATCCAGGGAGGCAGTAGTAGAAACTCGATCTAACTACACTGACCAGCACATCGTGGCAGAAGGGATCACATTGCCATCCTCCAACCGACAAAAACCCCAGACAACATCCACTAAGACGGCCACTTACACCACACCGACGGAATCACGACAATTCTCGGACGGTAGTAGGGTATCTGCGCCCATTGGGACAAAACAGACGAGACAACAACTTAGTACCGACTTCAGCGGCTGCCAATACTGCGAGCATTTAGGCAAGCGGTATATCGGTCACAAGTTACGAGGTTGTCGACAATTTCGCGAGTTGAACTCGGAAGAACGACGGCTGCAAATACGGCCACTGGACTCTTGTTGGCGGTGTACGCGACACGGACACGTCCGTAAAGATTGCCCAAATACCGACACTTGTCCATCCTGTGGACGCAACCATGACGGTCTGCTCCATACAGACAGCCACACGCCGACGAAACGCTTCGCCAGGGAACACCCGGAAGCAGCAGCGAGATGTGATGCGGCCTACAAAAGGCGAGAATCGAAAACGACTCCAACCTTCGTGACCCATATTGAGGATTGCTTCTCAGAACAATCCGGATCGTCGGATGAAGAGTTAGAAGACGACGACGAATATTCCAATGGAGACGAACAACCGTCGATCGCGCTTCTGACTACTGACCAACTGAAGGGATTCAGTGTAATTCCGATTAAGATTACCGGCACAAATGGGAGTAAAAGAATCTACGCTATTCTAGATTCAGCCTCATCTCATAGCTACGTGGATGAAAAGATAGCTGACGTAGTGACGGATCTTAAACAAGGTAAGCACGTCAGTTATACCGTAAGTAGTATGCACGGACAGCGTGCAATACCAGTGACACGAGTTAAGTTGGACTTAGACTCTCTTCTTCCGAAATCGCAGCACAGCGAGAGGGAGAGGTCTTTGTTGCCCTTTAAAGATCTAACCTTTGCGGCCACGAAGGACTTTAGTAATCTACTAGGTCCAGTGCCGGAACAATCTCTAGAGGACCGTAAGTATTTCAGACACCTAGGTGTACCCGAATGTCCTGTCAATTATAGATCGGTAGCCATGCTGATCGGGACAGACCAATTCAACCTACATCAGGTGTGGGAAACCAGACCATCGGCAGTTGTAGCGGGAAACGCATACGCCTGCAGAACGCCGATAGGGTGGTATACTCGAGCGCCTGTGCGCACACTAGACGTAAGTGACGAGGAAGACGATGTACAAAGTACATGTAGTTTATTAACTACAAATTCAATTCATTCCTTTTCACACGACGTGAACCATACTACACTACAGTCGACAAAACATGACAGACGTGTAACTAGTATGATAAGTCACAAGGAGCAGCTAACCCACCAGGTGAGTTTAGAACTTGGGGAGAAGACAAGTCAGCTAGAGATTCCATCGACGACACATGATAGGCTTGCGAGTCTACCTACCCCAATAACCTCAACAGTGCCCGTCGATATCGATGATGACGTGTTGAGAAATCATCAAATGGAACAAGCCGCTTTGGACAAAGAATTAACGGAGAAGACTATCAGGTGGTTAGAACAAGATACAGCTGAACCTGGTAGCTACGAACCTTGTATGTCGGAACAGGAGAAACAATCTCTGAAGATCATGGAAGATACTATCCACCAGACGAAAGACGGACATTATGAGGTAGGGATGTTATGGCGTAGCCAAAGTCCTAAACTTATAAACAACTACCCACTGGCTTTAAGACGTCTACATTCAATACGGCAACGTCTATTAAAGGACGAGAAAGCCCATCTGCAGTACAACACTCAGATGGAGACGTATTTGACAAAAGGATACGCTATCCGAATGACTAACCCGGAGATAGTGACTGACCAAACATATTACTTGCCACATCACTATGTGAGACACCCCGACAAACCAGATAAAGTACGCGTAGTCAATGATTGTGCGGCTCTATTTGAGGGAATGTCCCTCAATAGTGAGTTGATGGATGGACCAAACATGAATAATTATCTTATGGGGGTGATTATGCGCTTCCGTCAGCGTCAAGTAGCTTTTACTTGTGACGTTGAAGCGATGTTTCACCAAGTGAGAGCGTTAGAGCGAGACAGAGACAGTTTGCGGTTCCTCTGGTACCCGGAAGGAGACTTAAGTTTACCACCGGCGACTTACCAAATGCAAGTTCGCGTTTTCGGTGCCAGAGACAGCCCAAATTGCACGATGTACGCCCTAAAGCAGGCCGCTAGGGATCAGAAACATCTATATGACCCAGAGATAATTAAAATCGTAGAACGTGACTTTTACGTCGATGACGGTTTACAGAGTTGCGACACAGTAGAACGTGCTACAACAGTAGCACATCAATTACGGGACTGCTTAGCGGGCGGAGGTTTTAACCTCACCAAATTCGCCTCAAACAGTGCCGAATTAGTAGACTCATTCGGAACGACTGAGCGTGGAGGTGGTGACATAGACCTAGAGTTCGAACCACTACCGACGACTAAGGTGTTGGGGCTCTTTTGGGACCCAAACACAGACAACTTTCGAGTGAAGGTGAGACTGGACAGTCAAGAGAACACACTGACAAAGAGATCATGCTTGTCAAAATTGAGCCGATTGTTCGATCCGTTAGGATTCATCAGTCCAGTGATACTGCAAGCCCGCATTTATATGCGCAGTATATGGAAGGATGGACTAACATGGGACGAGCCGATCTCATCAGACCAAGTGGACTTATGGAAGACCTGGGAGGCGGAATTATCTTCGCTAGAGGATTATTTCATACCCAGGGTTTACTTTCCATTACAAAGTACATTTCCTGACAACTTGGAATTACACTGTTTTTCTGACGCCAGTGACAACGGTTTTGGTGTGGCAGCGTACTTGCGCAGACAAGTAGACTCAGACGAGTTCGATGTTTCGCTCATTACTTCTAAGGCTAAGACCATGCCTACTAAGTATATGACGACACCACGAGCTGAGCTACAAGCCGCAACCCTGTCAACCACCATCGTGAACCTCATACAGACAGAACTACAGTCGAGTTTACAGATATTTTATTGGACTGACGCGACGTTGGTTTAATTTTACATAAACAACGACACACTCGAATTCAAGACATTCGTAGCTAACCGTCGCGCGGAAATTCTAGACCGTTCAATAAAAGAGGATTGGCGACATTGTCCCGGACCACAAAACCCAGCTGATATTGCGTCGCGAGGAATGATGCCTGAGGAATTCTGTAAACCGGAGAACAAAGAATTTTGGCAACACGGACCCCAATTCTTGCAGAAATCGACGCAAGATTGGCCTCCGTTATACGACAACAAATCTAACACTATCCCTAAGGACGCCGAAATCAAGAAACCAAAAAAGGGGAAGACAAAGAAAAGGACGACGGCGGCAAAACTCAAGAAAAAACCGAAGGCGAAATGGAAAGATATAACTTCAAAGGTCAAGAGAGGAAGACTTGCGAGCCTTTCTACACCAGACATATCGCCAGACGGTCAACCAGACACGTTACTAGACGGTCAACCAGACATGTCACAAAATGTTCCACCAGACGCTAGTAACACACTGACAAACAGTAAAGCCGCAGTTTCTCTATTGGAGCGGCCTTCTATTGACAAACAAACAGATACGTTACCAGACGTATCGCCAGACACATTACTAGACAGTCGACTAGACATTTTGTCAGAAACATCACAAAATGTTCTACCGGACATTAGTAATGTATTGACAAACAGTAAAGCCGCAGTTTCTCTATTGGAGCGGCCTTCTATTGACAAACAACCAGATACGTTACCAGACGTATCGCCAGACACATTACTAGACAGTCGACTAGACATTTTGTCAGAAACATCACAAAATGTTCTACCGGACATTAGTAATGTATTGACAAACAGTAAAGCCGCAGTTTCTCTATTGGAGCGGCCTTGTATCGACAAACTACCAATTTTGACACGCTTGAGCAACCATAAGCACGGTGAAACCTCATGTATTACAGATGTGGGTAGTACCTACGCTAATGTAAATACAGGTGTTACTTTGCGCTCAAGAGACATACCAAACTTGCAACCTATGGTGAGACCTGGGATTAATGTCGGCAGGAAAATAAGTTTACCGAAACCTGCTGACCCCATAGAGTTCAAACCACCATTAACGATCGACTTACAAAGTACTGACGATCAAGGTAAGAAGACGAAGAAGGACAAATTACTTGTAGACCCGGACGGATCAACAGTCAACAAGGGAATACTTACCGGCGGACCCATGGGCCCTTCTAGTAATTCAAAACCTTCCAAAATCTCCATTGACTTACCTGATGACGTCACAAATACTCACGTCGACCGGATTGTAAACCTAACAGATTCTTGGACAAACGCTTGCCGAAAATTAGCGTGGATTGTACGTTTTGTACAATACGTTAAAGGCAAACGTGACTTTACACGTCGACTTACATTGGCTGAGATTGACAGGTGTGAGATTAAATTAATTCGCCATTACCAACTGCGATATTTCGCGCGCGAATTCACATCCATAAATCAAGGTCAACCAATCAAGTCGTCACCAATACTGAGTTGGAGTCCGATTATTTATAATGGCTTAATTTGTCATAAATCTCGGCTTCAAAACATTGACTTTAACACAAACTTTAGGTACCCAATAATAATACCGCAACACCACGAACTACAACGTGCAATGATACTGGACGCACATTTACATCTGAAACACGCTGGAAGACACCACTGTCTTTCCTACTTACGTACAAGATTTGTATTAATTAGACCCAGTAAAGCGTTAAGTTCAGTGACGCGTACGTGTATTATTTGTAAAAAGGTACACTCTAGAATAGGTACCCAAGAAATGAGTGAACTTCCACAAGCACGACTTCAAGCATTCAGACCACCTTTTACAGAGACTGGAATTGATTGCTTTGGTCCCATACATACGAAACGTGGACGTATACTAGTAAAACGCTGGGGACTGATTTTCACATGTATGTCCAGTAGGGCAGTTCACATTGAACGTGTGATGGATCTTTCCACCAACGCGTTTATACTAGCACTGCGGCGATTTATCGCTAGACGCGGACTAGTAAAATGCTTGTACTCAGACCAAGGGACAAACTTTGTTGGTGCTCGGAATGAGATTGCTAGAGCCTTTAAGAAACTAGATCATGATCAAATCTCGAACGAACTACAACCTCACAAGATTGTTTGGAAGTTTAATCCTCCAGATAGTCCTTGGAGAGGCGGAGTCTGGGAGAGATTGATTAGATCTATAAAGACGGCAATGGCAAAGGTCATTCCAGTAAACCACATATTGACAGACGACCAACTGACAACATTGTTTGTTGAAATCGAGGCAATACTAAATACTAGACCAATAGTATTAGTACCCGATGACAAACAATCTCAGTTCGCTTTAACACCGGCACACCTGCTTATGCAGGCACCGACCACATTGACGCCGATTTCTATTCCAATAGAAAGCGACAGCTACGGTAGAAAAGCGTGGAAAATCACGCAACTACTTTCTAACAAATTCTGGGAAATATGGCAAAACCATTATTTGCCCTCTATTTCTGCCAGAACAAACTGGTACAATAACACCCGCGCATTAAAGCCGGGAGATCACGTGCTGTTAGCGGAAGTGAATCTAAAAAGACGCTTCTGGATAACAGGTGTAATTTTAGCCACACATCCATCTATGGATGGAGTGACAAGAACTGTGACGGTACGGACAATTGACGGTCGAACAGTAGACAGACCGACTCAACGTCTCGTACTTCTTGAAGAGACTCGTAACGAGTCTGGAGACTACAAATCTCCACCTAATACTAGTAAATAATTAGGAGTTTACAAATAGATTTCCACGTACCTGTACACCGTAGTAAGGACAGCGGTAGAATTCCATTGTCTTTATATGTGAACATTGAGGGTGGTACCCTTATGTGTCACATAGGAGCGGGATTTGTAGGTATAAGAAATGGAATTCTACTTGGAACTCACAATATTGAGACATTTTCGAAATTTTAGACAATCCATTTGGATTTGAAAAATTTTTAAAATTTTCTCCAGTGAATAGATTTCAGGGTACAGTCGGGTGGAACTTAAAATTAGAGAAACAAGAGAGGAAGACTTGCGAGCCTTTCTTAAAATTTTAATTAAATTTTACACGGTCTTGTTTCAATAAGTTACGTCAAAATAGACTCCCCTATATTTATTACTAATTCTTGACTGCTTATTTTCTGATAATAGTTTGGGATCAAAAGTGAGTATTTTAGACTCACAGCCAGTTTAGCCCAAATTCGTTTTTATTTCGGCAAAAAATTTTAGATAAGAAGCAGCGTGTCATTAAAGAAACCCTAGATCTTAGGCTATGGGTAGGAGGTTAGAGCGTTGTCGAGCCCAAAGGGCAGACGAAACTCTCACGTCTCCTCACAACTAACCACAAACTCTGTTGTATTCCCTCTAGTAGTAATGATTATGTAACTACACCTCTAATTATGGAGAAAGGGATACAAGGAGAGCCGAGATGGGGATATGATATCCAAGAGGAAGCGGCAGCTTCATTCGAACGATTTGGAGCAAAAGACTACACTATATTTGGTATAAAGGAATTATCAGAAAGTACAGCGAAGCTCGCAAAGACAGCAATGCCTTTACTCGAGCAGGATTTAGCATATTTCGAGACGTGCATCTTCGCTGTGCGGGATCTCTTGTCGGAGGGCCATCTGTGTTTGCATTGTTGCCCTATGAAGGAGAGCGTGTCGTGGAGATTATGGATGAATCACGGCAGACGCGCGCGCCTATCGGTCACCTTGGTGATGAATTCGAAGTAACTACTACGATCGCCGACGATCCTTTAGAGGAACTTCTTGAGATAGAAAGGAACCTCCCGAAGAAATCTCAGACGGAGATTCGACAACTTGAAGCAACAGATGCTATAGTTTGTATACAACCTTCAGAAACCTACCAACCCATAGACCCAGATGATTACGATTATAGTATGGGAGGAAGCGCTCGACCGATTGGAGATCTTATATACGAACGAGTGTGGTACCCTGCCAATACGATGTGTAGTAAATGTGGCGTCGCTGGACATCATATGACAAAGTGCAGTGGAAAGCACATTACTACGACTCAGCTAATCTGTGGATGGTGTGGGGATCAAGGGTCTCATACCTTTTATACTTGCTGGAGATTTATGGCTCAATGTACTTATTGCAATATAAAGGGACATCGAGCATCTGAATGCCAACTAAGGGACATACCTTATGAACACGAATCTGTAAAACTCGTGAGGAAATTATTTGACGAGTGGGAAGATTTAGCCGACGAACATGTATCAGCACAAAGAAGACGGTTTCCGATGAGAGCGCATCTCGGATTTTGGGCGGTAAATCCTCAAACGATGATGTCGGAAGGATATATCTCCGCTATGCCCCAATATGACGAACTTATCGAGGTTGTCGATATTTTGCCCCACGACAGCGGATTCCGAGTGGTGCGCGAGTATCTACTACAGATTCACCCGGATAACAAAAACACGTGGAATTTTCAGAAAGTCGTTAATCGGATTACGTATGGTGAATTCGATCGTTTCCGAACCGAAAAGCGGAACAAGGGAGCTTGATTAACCGTCGCATGGGCGTACCGAGCCGCGTTTTACCACAAACGTATACGAGCGAGCGTATTCGAGGAAGAGGAGGTCCTAGAGGCGACAAATATATCAGCCACTCCGGTTGCGCCGTCTGCACGTCACCCTCGGGAGGACGGACAGGGTAGGATCATACGGGTCCAGAAAGTGGGCCAACAATTAAAGAAAATTATTAATGTAGAAGAACGCAAGGGAGTTGAGCCGACTATTCGAGTTACTCGGGATACGGTATCACTTCCAAGAGAACCAGTAGGAGGATCGGGACATACACCAGCTGATCAACAGGGGGCGCAAGCTACTCTTGGGTCTGCGTCGTCCACTTCTCGCGCGTTCCCAGACGTTCTACCAACTGTAGTGACGACTGATCGGTCACGAGGAATTGGTCGAGGTTTTGGGATGCCAAATAGACGAATTTGTGAGGAAATGGTCGCACCGTCTCTCAACGTCCCAAGTAAACCAGTGACTCGCCCCACGAGTCCCATATCGCGAGCAAAGTCACCTGTGCGCAGTTTTCGAGGACGCGGCAGGGCTCGATCCACAAAACGATAAAAGGGAGGGCAAGGGTGGACGGAAGACTCGTGAGCCTTTCTTATGATTTGTGATTTATTTGAATTTATATTTATATTTGTGTTTATTCCGAACTTATGCAATTTGTATTGTTCCAAATTTATGAAATTTAGAAGGTTTATATTTAGAAGGAACTTATATTTGAAAGATTTATGTTTCATATTTGAGATGCAAAGGAGTTTATATTATTCTAAACTTATGCAGTTTATATTTATATTTAGTAAAGATTTATATTTAGTAAGAATTTATATTTTATATTTGTGATTATTCCGAACTTATGCAATTTATATTATTCCGAACTTATGCAATTTATATTGTTCCGAATATTATGCAATTTATATCTTATAAGCAGTATTTGTATTTACAGTGAAATCGAAAGTAAGAGTAGATGGAAGACTCGTGGGCCTTTCTTATAGTTTCATTTGTAAAGTGTTATATTTTGTATTTAGAAAGTTTTATAGTTAGAAAATTTTGTGCTCAGAAAGACTCATATTTGTAATTATTCCAAACTTATGCAATCTACATTTAGGTACGAAAGTATTTGTAATTACTTGAATTTATGCAATATTTGAGATGCAATATTTTCATTTATTTGTATTTTTAATTGTTTGAATTTATGCAATATTTGAGATGCAATAGATTTATATTGGTGAATTTAATTTAGATTTATATTGTACTTACTTAGTAAAGCCTTAAATACGTAAAGTTTGAATTTGTAATTATTTTTGTAGTGAATCATTACGTAGAAAGGAAGTATTATTTGAAATTTAATTGTAAATATGTAAGTACGCCCTAAGTATTCTATAGTTTGATTGATTATTGGTGAAAACCGTATATTTTATGCACGATAATATCCTGTTTTCATGGAGCGGTATAGAATTATATTCCCTAAATGCCATGGATTTTCAAAATTTTATTTTATTCGAATTAACTTTGTAAAGATTGCTTTGAGTTCTCATTCGTATTGGTTCTATCATTTGTGCGCCTATCGGTCAAGTGGTTCAGTAGCTCAGTTGGTAGAGCGTTGGAAATTATATGTGTAGTAGGTATCGAGTTCGAATCCTAGTAATTGCGAATTATTTTTTGTGCAGAATTTCAACTCATTTAAATTAACCGCTACAAATTAATTGCATTTGTCTGTACCAATGAGACTGTAGTTATTTGATTGTAACCAATGTCGTGCAAGTTATATATTAGCTGGACCAATAGCTATCTTTAAAACCCTGTTAGAACCCATAGAACAATTGAGAATTTTCTCGATTGATTGCGGCACAAATTTGGTATATAAAGGTGCGATTTCGTTCATTAGTTCACTACTTCAATCTTATATCTCAATCTATATTCACTTCTACTTCTCAGATTATCTTATCAATATTCTGTCGTGCTTAGTTTATTTCAGATTACATTGTATTATAATTATATCTTCTGTAATAAAGTCAGAATTATCGCTAATCTGCTTTTCTATCTGTTTTACCATGATTCACTACGGTGAACAAACTTAAGGGACAGGATGGCCGGCTAGAGATCGGGCCGCAGCAATGAACGGGAACATCGGGGGAATGTAGACGAGAGACAACCCGCAATACCATCTAGAGTTATTCGCCCATCGCCTGAAAGGTTAGACAGCGTTCGATCCTTGCTACCTAAGTGTAAGACCAAAAGATCAAAAGGTAGACGTAGTGACACGCTGTAAGCCTAAAATTACATCATAGGGGCTGTACTGTCTTGATTCAGGAAAAAACCGCAGTAGACCTTCATATTCCTACGGGGGAGGGAGAGAGCGCAGGCAGATACTAGTACGCAGATAGGACGTAGGCACACCGGTACAAGGCATACAATTGGTTAGGGTGCAGCAAACTGTACGCTTAACTCTTGCTAAGTACAGGTGTGTGTGCGACTATTTGTAGTACGACAGTGTCCATTGCATTAGAACTTGTAGGCTAGGGGGGTTGCTGTGTTTTCACCTGAATTGGGATTGTACCGTTCAGGCGGTAGGGCAGTTTACACTAGGCGCAAATAAATTGAGGCTATCAGGGATATACTAACATCTACCGTGTCCCCGCCAACGCCCTAATAGGAAGTTACCCGGACTACCTGGGTGACTAAAATTCTAGATAGGAGCCAGGATAGCTATTAGTACCCGTACGCCTACAGTAGTAAACTAACACATCTCTTCTTAGTATCAGGGACCTGGTACCTAAAATTGCCGAATTCTGGGCGTAGCATTAACCCTATGCCTGAATTTGAGTCCTGGAAATACGCAAGAGGGGAAGGAACCTTATCATTCGTGAGTATTGGACCTACAAGTTATAAAATTAGAATATTCGTAAAATGCACACCGTACCCAGTAATTATATATGTGAAGGAGCAAAACTGCTTTGACCGTTCAGAATTGACACACGCGCGTTAGAAATTCTTTACACCTCAAAATATATAAAATTAACTTTCGTCCTTACTGCACTTTGCTCGCTAGTTAGACATCTCCAAATATCTGCCTCTGTACCTAGCTAGCGTCCCTTTGCCCAACTATATAAATCACACCGCGGCAAAGTATACGAGCCCTTTAGTCCGTCAGTGAGTCAGCCTGATTTTAGGATTCGCTGCGCGGGATTTTGTTTTATCGAAGTTTGTCTGCTCGTAGACTGTTTTCTGCCTCACCGGTTATAAGAGATCGATACTGCAATATATTCGCTTACTTAGAGTTTACTGTTTTGGTGAGAAGGTCGGATTTATGATTTGATTTACAAACTTTACAGTAAGATATTGCAGGTATTGTTACCGTCTCTTCCAATAGTAGGAATAGGCGTATCTCTTCAATTAGTCCGGGTCCGGGGAAGTTCCATTGCGACTCGACCATGGACTTCAGTTCTTCTCTTGTGTATCCAGCATAACTATCTCTAGTTGAACGCTGGCTTCTCGCCCAATCGATCTGGTGTTCTTCCACAGCGATCAATAACCTGGTGAGTACGGCTGCAGGAAGGATGAGAAGGGGATCCGAATAAACCGCATCCGTCATCTTTGCTCCGCGCTCAGGTGTCAGCTCTACAGTATGATCACTACCGGAACTGTTGGGCCGCTGAGAAATAAGTTCTTGTCTCGCGGGTTGTTGCTGTTCTGCTGCTTCTTGGTCCCGCTTGACCTGAGCTCGAGTGCCTATGATAGACCTACGATGTTGGACCAGCCTAGGTTCGGTTATTACTATAGGAGGGATGACCTTCCTCACAGTGGGAGGTGAACTGAACTTACGACCAGACGGTTCTACGTCTCTATCTGAGTCACAGATAGTTACATCTAATAAACTGTCTGACAGGTTCTGCTTAGTATCAGACATATCTATGTATACCATTGAATGTCTACTGCTGTATTACAGTCTGAGCAAGTCTAGTAACTCAGTATTAACTGCTAGCCTAGTAATTAATTACCGATACTGCTACTCAGTGTAGTAGGATATATATATAATATATTAGAACACCGGTATGCTTATAGTATATATAACTATAAAAGTATTATTACAGACTAGGTTTATCACAGAATACCGGTATAATTTTAGCACAAATATATATAAATATATAATAGGCCTATCGGGAATACCGGTATACAGCTTACAGTTTGTAGTATATATAATTCTGGACTAGAATTAATTACAAGTACCGGTATAATTTCAGCCTAAATTTATAGAAATAAAGATAATAGGCTTATCGTAAATACCGGTATATCAATTATTTTAAATAATTGAATTTCTGAATTTTAGGGTTACTTTGTTACTTTACTTACTTTATTACCATTATTTGAGCAGTAGTCCAACTGATATTGAGACCTAATGGTTGTATGGCAGGCCTACTATTTATAAATCGTTTGAGTTGATTTATAATATATATATACCCGTTTAATGGGTTTTGTCAATATTTGAAATAAATGTTATTATTTCTGGGGAGTAATCACTACACAAAGCGGTGCGCTTTCAGTGAAGTGTTACTTATAGGACACTAAAACAAATAATTCTAATTTACCTAAGTTACTTAATACTACAAATTACGTACAATTCGGGTGAGATTACAATCTCTAAATAAACACAAAAATTTACAAAAACACAAAATACGAATTTTCTGGGTAATTTTACAAGAAGTCTACAAACCAGCCTAACAAAGGGTTAGAAATCTGGTTATTACAACGGACAGGGTACTGCGGTATTTGAAAATAAAACGTAGTAGTAAATACACTGCGTTGTCCAGATAGGAAAATACCACCGCCTGACGACCTATAGCCGTATCGCTATAGGTTCTACGTTATGTATCACGGAGTGTTCCTACCTAGAAGTTAATAGAGCTAATCGAACGTGCCTATCAACCACTTTACAACACAAATATAATGCCTACACTAATTACTTTCGGAAAGCACTGTACACTAAACCCTAATTAGGTACGAGTACTTGTATAATCAGATAATCAGTAGTTAAATATACTTGAACAGCTAAAAGAACCACGGCATCTGCTGGAGTGACCGATGCACAAAATCACCAGTCTTTACCTACGCCAAGCAGCCCGTGTAGTACCGGGGTTAATTTAACTATAGCGGTATGTATAACAAACACAATTACTGTAGGAACAAACTTGGGGAATGAATGTTGCGGATAATCGCATAAACTCTGAATAATAAATATTACGCTACGCGTACAAACTACTCAAACAAAATGCAGACCGAACACTGACAGACTACCATCAAGCCTAAACAAACTACGGTATATGCAGACTCCGAAATAATTAGGTAGTATGCGTTCTAACCCAGTAGTACGACTTATTCTTTAGTTGGGGGTTTACCTTACAGCATTCGCTGCCCCTACTTCCTAACCGTTCTTTATCGGACAAGTGATCTACACACGCTGCAATCCGTTCAGACCTAATAACAGCCAGACAACTATCCAGCCTACAAATTATCTAAATAAATATTATACGCTACCCGTATATACTTACACAAACAAAGTACAGACTAAACGATGGCAGACTACTCTCAAGCCTAAATAAACTACAGGACATGCAGACTCCGAAATAATTAGGTAGTATGCGTTCTAACCCAGTAGTACGACTTATTCTTTAGTTGGGGGTTTACCTTACAGCATTCGCTGCCCCTACTTCCTAACCGTTCTTTATCGGACAGGCTCTACACACACTGTAATCCGTTCAGACCTAACATCAATCAGACAACAGTCCAACCTACAAATTATCTGTACAATCTGATCAGGCTTACACGCCTTCTGCTCAATACTGGCCTACAAATAAATAAAACTGACAGAAATAGGCCTAAGTAAAATCCCAATAAAAACCAGGCGTCCCCGATTAATTATTAAGACCTACCGGCTTATAATTATCAAAATCGAATAATACTGCTGTACTTATACGGGAAGTACCGGTTAGGACAGTTAGGCCTACCGACTTACTGAAGTACCGGTTCTGGCAGTTGGACCTACGGACCTACGGCAGTACCGGTTCTGACAGTTGGGCCTACTGACCTACTGAAGTACCGTTCAGGTTTACCGGTTGACCGGTACTTTCAACTTTATTGCTTACTGCAATAAAGAAGCTATATCCGTTATTGTTCTTACCAGAACAATATTAAACTGTATTTAGTGCCTACACTGCAATACAGACTAAATATCCGTTATTGTTCGCGCTTTCAGACCTTTGGCAGTTTAACCCGCCAAATTAGGATGTCTTCTAGATAATAAATCACTTTTAGTCTATGACAAGTATTTAATTCACTACACTAGTCGAAACCAATCTGTGCGCGATCATTCACCCGCTGGATATACCCGGGAGATTGGGTTCGACGGCTTAATCTTATTGCTATGTAAGCTTAATGTATTATTCGACTGACAGTATTATATAATCTCTGACAATATTATTCACCTTCGGGAAATATTAACAGTTCCTTTAGGACGTGGCGCTCTATCTATATACACAGAGTTATGACTTAAACTACTCACAACGATATGGCTTAGTTATAATTCACATATATGGCGCATTCTTTAGGAAATGCTTCGTTATCAGGTTCACTCATACACAATGCTGCACAATACTGCACACTGATCTGCCGATCTTCACTGATTTTAGTTATATATAAAAGGAACACGGACCGAATCATGTAGGGTCTATCAAATAACATTAGATTCACTTCAAACCACTTTAACATAAGTCACAATTGTTATATGTAACCCTTCTCTCTTACCTTCGGTATATCAAGAATATTGGGTTTCGGGGTTATTTATCGTTATTCCAAATATAATAATTCATCAACCATATTATGAAGAACTGACAGTAAATAGCAGTATAACAATATAAAAGTATGCACAGGTTGTTTGATTAGGTATGGTATGTTATGTTGTGATAAATGCAGTGATCAGACATCAGATAACGGATATATGTCCTTATAATTAAGCCTACTAGTGTAAGACTAAAACTGAAAACACGGAGGTGCCAAAAGCCGGTTCTTAGGCTCTGGGCAAAAACATAACACTGAACTACTGAGTTTCTGTATACACCTTCAACACAGAGACAACAAACGCTCTGATTGGTCAACCTGAACAACGAGAGAACAAAGAAACAAAGAAACGTCGACGTGGCAATATCAGCTGCTAGCCGTCGTCATGGTAGCGACACTGTTTTCAAAGTATCCAGCTATTGCGTCACGAGATTGTGGATTATGTCCTCTAAAGTACAAATACAGTACAAATACATAAGAAATGACTTTTATGTCCCCTAAAACACCAGTACAGCAAGGGCACGGCCTTTTTATGCCTGGCAAACCAACTACAGAGTACTTTAAGGGAAAATAACCGGCTAATTACGCAAAAGCTTTTACAGTGTCGCAATATTGCATATATGAGAATGAGTGTAGGGATCACAATGTCGTGCAGCATTGCATTCGATAAACGAATGATAAAAGTCATCCTTATTGGAGATGGTGGTTGAGGTCATTGTTGTCGTGGTAGTAGTAATATCGGTGGTGGATAACTCTCTACTAGCTGTACTCTCGGTGGTGGATAACTCACTACTAGCTGTACTCTCGGTGGTGGATAACTCACTACTAGCTGTACTCTCGGTGGTGGATAACTCAGTACTAGCTGTATTCTCGGTGGTGGATAACTCACTACTAGCTGTACTCTCGGTGGTGGATAACTCACTACTAGCTGTACTCTCGGTGGTGGATAACTCACTACTAGCTGTACTCTGGGTGGTGAATAACTCACTACTAGCTGTACTCTCGGTGGTGGATAACTCACTACTAGCTGTACTCTCGGTGGTGGATAACTCACTACTAGCTGTACTCTCGGTGGTGGATAACTCACTACTAGCTGTACTCTCGGTGGTGGATAACTCACTACTAGCTGTACTCTCGGTGGTGGATAACTCACTACTAGCTGTACTCTCGGTGGTGGATAACTCACTACTAGCTGTACTCTCGGTGGTGGATAACTCACTACTAGCTGTACTCTCGGTGGTGGATAACTCACTACTAGCTGTACTCTCGATGGTGGATAACTCACTACTAGCTGTATCCCAGTGATGCCTTCCCAGCCAGTAGTAGGCCTATCATTGCCGGTAGTATTTGGGACTGCCGATGTTGGTATCCCCAATCTATTTTCATTGTCTTGATTTGCCAGAAACCACCCGATTACACCAGCTCCAATCGCCACTAGCACAAATGCAATAAGTCCAATAATTATACGCCGTTTTTTCCGGAGTTCTGGCCGGCCTTGGTGCCCAATTTTTACTTTTTTCTCTCATTTTGTTTTGATTTAACGAAGTTTTTTGGCAGTAAATTTAATTTATTTTTTAGTTCAGTGAATCTGGTACATAAAAAATCAGAAAGAAATTCGCAATCAATGATCCAAGCCAATTTATTAGATTCTATAATATCTTGTAAAGACAAAATGAGTCTGTAAAATTTTAGCGAATCGATATATTTATTCATGGAAAATCTATTGAAATTGACATTTTAAAATGTGGGCGTAGAAATGTATGGCTTAAGGAGCTAAAGCTAATAACGGAAACGGTACTGTAAGTGTGCAGTATATGGTACCTTGGGTGGGTACAATTTTCCTATTTTTGTGTTCTTATGATGTAGAATTTAATGGGGATTTCAAATATTTTTTATAAATAATTTGTCCGTGAAGATTTAGAAGACAAACAAACTATCTGACAGACATATTAGATACAACCAAACATTAAAACTGACGTCGGAAATGATATCACCCCCCCCCCCCCCCCCCCCAAAACCCCCATATGAATAGCCATTGTGTCAAACACTACTAACCGATTAACAGACCACATACAGACATGCTTGAGCGGAAAAGTTGGGAGTTATATTCGCCACCGGATTTTGCCTTTAAAGATTTTCTATTAGCTTTTTTAAAAAAAGAGTGTGAATTACATTCTTAATATTAGCCGCGGGATTTGTACATATTACTATAAATGCAACAGTGTCTGAGTTTCGTTTAGAAGCAGCTATGATATAGACGTTCAAAGATTGCAAGAATTATCGTTCGCTTTAGGACATTTATTCTATTAAATAAAAACACAAAATTCTAGAACGGGTTATTTATTTCATGATTTGGTGGGCAACATCGGTATGCCTAAATGACTACACTCTTTCTTAGATACACAAACAAAACAAAATGTTCTAGAATGTTGTGTCTCATTACACGTGCGCGTATACGCCTTACTTGCTCGTCGTCCAATGAAGGCAGCCCGGATTCGTCCCGTAGGATTTATTCCAAAAGAAAACAAAGTAAAATATAAACAAATAAGTATAACTAACAACGCAACGATTAGGAAATATTAATGAATGAATTAATTGTAGTTGATATTAATTCGGTTGGTTGCCGTACCTATATATATATACCAATACCATTACTGTAGGCCTATAATCAATTACGGGGTATATCAGATGGTTGAAAAATAACAGAAATATCTAATGCATTATAATTAAAATTGGCAGTTTAAAATATTGATAATGACAAAAAAGTTGATAATTTGTACATAAAGATAATTAAAAAAAGAGTAAATTAAATATTGCACTAATTTTCGACACGGATCTGGTTAAAAACGTACAGAACAGTAAACATTATAAACAGGTTTAAGCGCCATTTTTGTAAAGAAAAAGATTCAAACAAGTGATGCATTCTAAAAAAAAATCATGGTACAGTACAAGTAAACAAAAACAAGAAACTATGTAGATTGGAGCAAATTTTATACAATTAATTGCTGTTGGTATATTTTTCATTTTGTTGTAGAATTCACAAAAAGGGACTACTGAATTATTCGATAAGAAAAAATAAGCGGAAAACAAACACCGCTTTTCACTTAATTCTAGATTAGCGAAATTCAACTATTCTGTCCGAACACGATTTGGTAAGTTTTTAGCTAGATTAACTCATAAGAGTAAAAATACATAGCAAATATAATACAGTACAGTATATTCAATTAATATTGCTTGGTTAGAGTCGAAATTGCTGCTTTGCGGAACTGAAAGGTTTTTTCACTTGATAAAATTTCATCAACGTCGATATTTTCTTTAATCAGGGATCGGAGCTGCGAGATGTTTTATTTTTATTGTGAGGAGTAGTAGTAAAAAGGGATAAATATTGTGCGGAGGTCGATTTCTTGTCAGTCTCAAAGAAACCTCACAGTAGTAGTAAAAAGGGATAAATGTGCGGAGGTCGATTTCTTGTCAGTCTCAAAGAAACCTCACAGTAGTAGTAAAAAGGGATGAATGTGCGGAGGTCGATTTCTTGTCAGTCTCAAAGAAACCTCACAGTAGTAGTAAAAAGGAATAAATGTGCGGAGGTCGATTTCTTGTCAGTCTCAAAGAAACCTCACAGTAGTAGTAAAAAGGGATAAATGTGTGGAGGTCGATTTCTTGTCAGTCTCAAAGAAACCTCACAGTAGTAGTAAAAAGGGATAAATGTGCGGAGGTCGATTTCTTGTCAGTCTCAAAGAAACCTCACAGTAGTAGTAAAAAGGGATAAATGTGCGGAGGTCGATTTCTTGTCAATCTCAAAGAAACCTCACAGTAGTAGTAAAAAGGGATAAATGTGCGGAGGTCGATTTCTTGTCAATCTCAAAGAAACCTCACAGTAGTAGTAAAAAGGGATAAATGTGCGGAGGTCGATTTCTTGTCAGTCTCAAAGAAACCTCACAGTAGTAGTAAAAAGGGATAAATGTGCGGAGGTCGATTTCTTGTCAGTCTCAAAGAAACCTCACAGTAGTAGTAAAAAGGGATAAATGTGCGGAGGTCGATTTCTTGTCAGTCTCAAAGAAACCTCACAGTAGTAGTAAAAAGGGATAAATGTGCGGAGGTCGATTTCTTGTCAGTCTCAAAGAATCCTCACAGTAGTAGTAAAAAGGGATAAATGTATGGAGGTCGATTTCTTGTCAGTCTCAAAGAAACCTCACAGTAGTAGTAAAAAGGGATAAATGTGCGGAGGTCGATTTCTTGTCAGTCTCAAAGAAACCTCACAGTAGTAGTAAAAAGGGATAAATGTGCGGAGGTCGATTTCTTGTCAATCTCAAAGAAACCTCACAGTAGTAGTAAAAAGGGATAAATGTGCGGAGGTCGATTTCTTGTCAATCTCAAAGAAACCTCACAGTAGTAGTAAAAAGGGATAAATGTGCGGAAGTCGATTTCTTGTCAATCTCAAAGAAACCTCACAGTAGTAGTAAAAAGGGATAAATGTGCGGAGGTCGATTTCTTGTCAGTCTCAAAGAAACCTCACAGTAGTAGTAAAAAGGGATAAATGTGCGGAGGTCGATTTCTTGTCAGTCTCAAAGAAACCTCACAGTAGTAGTAAAAAGGGATAAATGTGCGGAGGTCGATTTCTTGTCAGTCTCAAAGAAACCTCACAGTAGTAGTAAAAAGGGATAAATGTGCGGAGGTCGATTTCTTGTCAGTCTCAAAGAAACCTCACAGTAGTAGTAAAAAGGGATAAATGTGCGGAGGTCGATTTCTTGTCAGTCTCAAAGAAACCTCACAGTAGTAGTAAAAAGGGATAAATGTGCGGAGGTCGATTTCTTGTCAGTCTCAAAGAAACCTCACAGTAGTAGTAAAAAGGGATGAATGTGCGGAGGTCGATTTCTTGTCAGTCTCAAAGAAACCTCACAGTAGTAGTAAAAAGGAATAAATGTGCGGAGGTCGATTTCTTGTCAGTCTCAAAGAAACCTCACAGTAGTAGTAAAAAGGGATAAATGTGTGGAGGTCGATTTCTTGTCAGTCTCAAAGAAACCTCACAGTAGTAGTAAAAAGGGATAAATGTGCGGAGGTCGATTTCTTGTCAGTCTCAAAGAAACCTCACAGTAGTAGTAAAAAGGGATAAATGTGCGGAGGTCGATTTCTTGTCAATCTCAAAGAAACCTCACAGTAGTAGTAAAAAGGGATAAATGTGCGGAGGTCGATTTCTTGTCAGTCTCAAAGAAACCTCACAGTAGTAGTAAAAAGGGATAAATGTGCGGAGGTCGATTTCTTGTCAGTCTCAAAGAAACCTCACAGTAGTAGTAAAAAGGGATAAATGTGCGGAGGTCGATTTCTTGTCAGTCTCAAAGAAACCTCACAGTAGTAGTAAAAAGGGATAAATGTGCGGAGGTCGATTTCTTGTCAGTCTCAAAGAAACCTCACAGTAGTAGTAAAAAGGGATAAATGTGCGGAGGTCGATTTCTTGTCAGTCTCAAAGAAACCTCACAGTAGTAGTAAAAAGGGATAAATGTATGGAGGTCGATTTCTTGTCAGTCTCAAAGAAACCTCACAGTAGTAGTAAAAAGGGATAAATGTGCGGAGGTCGATTTCTTGTCAGTCTCAAAGAAACCTCACAGTAGTAGTAAAAAGGGATAAATGTGCGGAGGTCGATTTCTTGTCAGTCTCAAAGAAACCTCACAGTAGTAGTAAAAAGGGATAAATGTGCGGAGGTCGATTTCTTGTCAGTCTCAAAGAAACCTCACAGTAGTAGTAAAAAGGGATAAATGTGCGGAGGTCGATTTCTTGTCAGTCTCAAAGAAACCTCACAGTAGTAGTAAAAAGGGATAAATGTGCGGAGGTCGATTTCTTGTCAGTCTCAAAGAAACCTCACAGTAGTAGTAAAAAGGGATAAATGTGCGGAGGTCGATTTCTTGTCAGTCTCAAAGAAACCTCACAGTAGTAGTAAAAAGGGATAAATGTGCGGAGGTCGATTTCTTGTCAGTCTCAAAGAAACCTCACAGTAGTAGTAAAAAGGGATAAATGTGCGGAGGTCGATTTCTTGTCAGTCTCAAAGAAACCTCACAGTAGTAGTAAAAAGGGATAAATGTGCGGAGGTCGATTTCTTGTCAGTCTCAAAGAAACCTCACAGTAGTAGTAAAAAGGGATAAATGTGCGGAGGTCGATTTCTTGTCAGTCTCAAAGAAACCTCACAGTAGTAGTAAAAAGGGATAAATGTGCGGAGGTCGATTTCTTGTCAGTCTCAAAGAAACCTCACAGTAGTAGTAAAAAGGGATAAATGTGCGGAGGTCGATTTCTTGTCAGTCTCAAAGAAACCTCACAGTAGTAGTAAAAAGGGATAAATGTGCGGAGGTCGATTTCTTGTCAGTCTCAAAGAAACCTCACAGTAGTAGTAAAAAGGGATAAATGTGCGGAGGTCGATTTCTTGTCAGTCTCAAAGAAACCTCACAGTAGTAGTAAAAAGGGATAAATGTGCGGAGGTCGATTTCTTGTCAGTCTCAAAGAAACCTCACAGTAGTAGTAAAAAGGGATAAATGTGCGGAGGTCGATTTCTTGTCAGTCTCAAAGAAACCTCACAGTAGTAGTAAAAAGGGATAAATGTGCGGAGGTCGATTTCTTGTCAGTCTCAAAGAAACCTCACAGTAGTAGTAAAAAGGGATAAATGTGCGGAGGTCGATTTCTTGTCAGTCTCAAAGAAACCTCACAGTAGTAGTAAAAAGGGATAAATGTGCGGAGGTCGATTTCTTGTCAATCTCAAAGAAACCTCACAGTAGTAGTAAAAAGGGATAAATGTGCGGAGGTCGATTTCTTGTCAGTCTCAAAGAAACCTCACAGTAGTAGTAAAAAGGGATAAATGTGCGGAGGTCGATTTCTTGTCAGTCTCAAAGAAACCTCACAGTAGTAGTAAAAAGGGATAAATGTGCGGAGGTCGATTTCTTGTCAGTCTCAAAGAAACCTCACAGTAGTAGTAAAAAGGGATAAATGTGCGGAGGTCGATTTCTTGTCAATCTCAAAGAAACCTCACAGTAGTAGTAAAAAGGGATAAATGTGCGGAGGTCGATTTCTTGTCAGTCTCAAAGAAACCTCACAGTAGTAGTAAAAAGGGATAAATGTGCGGAGGTCGATTTCTTGTCAGTCTCAAAGAAACCTCACAGTAGTAGTAAAAAGGGATAAATGTGCGGAGGTCGATTTCTTGTCAGTCTCAAAGAAACCTCACAGTAGTAGTAAAAAGGGATAAATGTGCGGAGGTCGATTTCTTGTCAGTCTCAAAGAAACCTCACAGTAGTAGTAAAAAGGGATAAATGTGCGGAGGTCGATTTCTTGTCAGTCTCAAAGAAACCTCACAGTAGTAGTAAAAAGGGATAAATGTGCGGAGGTCGATTTCTTGTCAGTCTCAAAGAAACCTCACAGTAGTAGTAAAAAGGGATAAATGTGCGGAGGTCGATTTCTTGTCAGTCTCAAAGAAACCTCACAGTAGTAGTAAAAAGGGATAAATGTGCGGAGGTCGATTTCTTGTCAGTCTCAAAGAAACCTCACAGTAGTAGTAAAAAGGGATAAATGTGCGGAGGTCGATTTCTTGTCAGTCTCAAAGAAACCTCACAGTAGTAGTAAAAAGGGATAAATGTGCGGAGGTCGATTTCTTGTCAGTCTCAAAGAAACCTCACAGTAGTAGTAAAAAGGGATAAATGTGCGGAGGTCGATTTCTTGTCAGTCTCAAAGAAACCTCACAGTAGTAGTAAAAAGGGATAAATGTGCGGAGGTCGATTTCTTGTCAGTCTCAAAGAAACCTCACAGTAGTAGTAAAAAGGGATAAATGTGCGGAGGTCGATTTCTTGTCAGTCTCAAAGAAACCTCACAGTAGTAGTAAAAAGGGATAAATGTGCGGAGGTCGATTTCTTGTCAGTCTCAAAGAAACCTCACAGTAGTAGTAAAAAGGGATAAATGTGCGGAGGTCGATTTCTTGTCAGTCTCAAAGAAACCTCACAGTAGTAGTAAAAAGGGATAAATGTGCGGAGGTCGATTTCTTGTCAGTCTCAAAGAAACCTCACAGTAGTAGTAAAAAGGGATAAATGTGCGGAGGTCGATTTCTTGTCAGTCTCAAAGAAACCTCACAGTAGTAGTAAAAAGGGATAAATGTGCGGAGGTCGATTTCTTGTCAGTCTCAAAGAAACCTCACAGTAGTAGTAAAAAGGGATAAATGTGCGGAGGTCGATTTCTTGTCAGTCTCAAAGAAACCTCACAGTAGTAGTAAAAAGGGATAAATGTGCGGAGGTCGATTTCTTGTCAGTCTCAAAGAAACCTCACAGTAGTAGTAAAAAGGGATAAATGTGCGGAGGTCGATTTCTTGTCAGTCTCAAAGAAACCTCACAGTAGTAGTAAAAAGGGATAAATGTGCGGAGGTCGATTTCTTGTCAGTCTCAAAGAAACCTCACAGTAGTAGTAAAAAGGGATAAATGTGCGGAGGTCGATTTCTTGTCAGTCTCAAAGAAACCTCACAGTAGTAGTAAAAAGGGATAAATGTGCGGAGGTCGATTTCTTGTCAGTCTCAAAGAAACCTCACAGTAGTAGTAAAAAGGGATAAATGTGCGGAGGTCGATTTCTTGTCAGTCTCAAAGAAACCTCACAGTAGTAGTAAAAAGGGATAAATGTGCGGAGGTCGATTTCTTGTCAGTCTCAAAGAAACCTCACAGTAGTAGTAAAAAGGGATAAATGTGCGGAGGTCGATTTCTTGTCAGTCTCAAAGAAACCTCACAGTAGTAGTAAAAAGGGATAAATGTGCGGAGGTCGATTTCTTGTCAGTCTCAAAGAAACCTCACAGTAGTAGTAAAAAGGGATAAATGTGCGGAGGTCGATTTCTTGTCAGTCTCAAAGAAACCTCACAGTAGTAGTAAAAAGGGATAAATGTGCGGAGGTCGATTTCTTGTCAGTCTCAAAGAAACCTCACAGTAGTAGTAAAAAGGGATAAATGTGCGGAGGTCGATTTCTTGTCAGTCTCAAAGAAACCTCACAGTAGTAGTAAAAAGGGATAAATGTGCGGAGGTCGATTTCTTGTCAGTCTCAAAGAAACCTCACAGTAGTAGTAAAAAGGGATAAATGTGCGGAGGTCGATTTCTTGTCAGTCTCAAAGAAACCTCACAGTAGTAGTAAAAAGGGATAAATGTGCGGAGGTCGATTTCTTGTCAGTCTCAAAGAAACCTCACAGTAGTAGTAAAAAGGGATAAATGTGCGGAGGTCGATTTCTTGTCAGTCTCAAAGAAACCTCACAGTAGTAGTAAAAAGGGATAAATGTGCGGAGGTCGATTTCTTGTCAGTCTCAAAGAAACCTCACAGTAGTAGTAAAAAGGGATAAATGTGCGGAGGTCGATTTCTTGTCAGTCTCAAAGAAACCTCACAGTAGTAGTAAAAAGGGATAAATGTGCGGAGGTCGATTTCTTGTCAGTCTCAAAGAAACCTCACAGTAGTAGTAAAAAGGGATAAATGTGCGGAGGTCGATTTCTTGTCAGTCTCAAAGAAACCTCACAGTAGTAGTAAAAAGGGATAAATGTGCGGAGGTCGATTTCTTGTCAGTCTCAAAGAAACCTCACAGTAGTAGTAAAAAGGGATAAATGTGCGGAGGTCGATTTCTTGTCAGTCTCAAAGAAACCTCACAGTAGTAGTAAAAAGGGATAAATGTGCGGAGGTCGATTTCTTGTCAGTCTCAAAGAAACCTCACAGTAGTAGTAAAAAGGGATAAATGTGCGGAGGTCGATTTCTTGTCAGTCTCAAAGAAACCTCACAGTAGTAGTAAAAAGGGATAAATGTGCGGAGGTCGATTTCTTGTCAGTCTCAAAGAAACCTCACAGTAGTAGTAAAAAGGGATAAATGTGCGGAGGTCGATTTCTTGTCAGTCTCAAAGAAACCTCACAGTAGTAGTAAAAAGGGATAAATGTGCGGAGGTCGATTTCTTGTCAGTCTCAAAGAAACCTCACAGTAGTAGTAAAAAGGGATAAATGTGCGGAGGTCGATTTCTTGTCAGTCTCAAAGAAACCTCACAGTAGTAGTAAAAAGGGATAAATGTGCGGAGGTCGATTTCTTGTCAGTCTCAAAGAAACCTCACAGTAGTAGTAAAAAGGGATAAATGTGCGGAGGTCGATTTCTTGTCAGTCTCAAAGAAACCTCACAGTAGTAGTAAAAAGGGATAAATGTGCGGAGGTCGATTTCTTGTCAGTCTCAAAGAAACCTCACAGTAGTAGTAAAAAGGGATAAATGTGCGGAGGTCGATTTCTTGTCAGTCTCAAAGAAACCTCACAGTAGTAGTAAAAAGGGATAAATGTGCGGAGGTCGATTTCTTGTCAGTCTCAAAGAAACCTCACAGTAGTAGTAAAAAGGGATAAATGTGCGGAGGTCGATTTCTTGTCAGTCTCAAAGAAACCTCACAGTAGTAGTAAAAAGGGATAAATGTGCGGAGGTCGATTTCTTGTCAGTCTCAAAGAAACCTCACAGTAGTAGTAAAAAGGGATAAATGTGCGGAGGTCGATTTCTTGTCAGTCTCAAAGAAACCTCACAGTAGTAGTAAAAAGGGATAAATGTGCGGAGGTCGATTTCTTGTCAGTCTCAAAGAAACCTCACAGTAGTAGTAAAAAGGGATAAATGTGCGGAGGTCGATTTCTTGTCAGTCTCAAAGAAACCTCACAGTAGTAGTAAAAAGGGATAAATGTGCGGAGGTCGATTTCTTGTCAGTCTCAAAGAAACCTCACAGTAGTAGTAAAAAGGGATAAATGTGCGGAGGTCGATTTCTTGTCAGTCTCAAAGAAACCTCACAGTAGTAGTAAAAAGGGATAAATGTGCGGAGGTCGATTTCTTGTCAGTCTCAAAGAAACCTCACAGTAGTAGTAAAAAGGGATAAATGTGCGGAGGTCGATTTCTTGTCAGTCTCAAAGAAACCTCACAGTAGTAGTAAAAAGGGATAAATGTGCGGAGGTCGATTTCTTGTCAGTCTCAAAGAAACCTCACAGTAGTAGTAAAAAGGGATAAATGTGCGGAGGTCGATTTCTTGTCAGTCTCAAAGAAACCTCACAGTAGTAGTAAAAAGGGATAAATGTGCGGAGGTCGATTTCTTGTCAGTCTCAAAGAAACCTCACAGTAGTAGTAAAAAGGGATAAATGTGCGGAGGTCGATTTCTTGTCAGTCTCAAAGAAACCTCACAGTAGTAGTAAAAAGGGATAAATGTGCGGAGGTCGATTTCTTGTCAGTCTCAAAGAAACCTCACAGTAGTAGTAAAAAGGGATAAATGTGCGGAGGTCGATTTCTTGTCAGTCTCAAAGAAACCTCACAGTAGTAGTAAAAAGGGATAAATGTGCGGAGGTCGATTTCTTGTCAGTCTCAAAGAAACCTCACAGTAGTAGTAAAAAGGGATAAATGTGCGGAGGTCGATTTCTTGTCAGTCTCAAAGAAACCTCACAGTAGTAGTAAAAAGGGATAAATGTGCGGAGGTCGATTTCTTGTCAGTCTCAAAGAAACCTCACAGTAGTAGTAAAAAGGGATAAATGTGCGGAGGTCGATTTCTTGTCAGTCTCAAAGAAACCTCACAGTAGTAGTAAAAAGGGATAAATGTGCGGAGGTCGATTTCTTGTCAGTCTCAAAGAAACCTCACAGTAGTAGTAAAAAGGGATAAATGTGCGGAGGTCGATTTCTTGTCAGTCTCAAAGAAACCTCACAGTAGTAGTAAAAAGGGATAAATGTGCGGAGGTCGATTTCTTGTCAGTCTCAAAGAAACCTCACAGTAGTAGTAAAAAGGGATAAATGTGCGGAGGTCGATTTCTTGTCAGTCTCAAAGAAACCTCACAGTAGTAGTAAAAAGGGATAAATGTGCGGAGGTCGATTTCTTGTCAGTCTCAAAGAAACCTCACAGTAGTAGTAAAAAGGGATAAATGTGCGGAGGTCGATTTCTTGTCAGTCTCAAAGAAACCTCACAGTAGTAGTAAAAAGGGATAAATGTGCGGAGGTCGATTTCTTGTCAGTCTCAAAGAAACCTCACAGTAGTAGTAAAAAGGGATAAATGTGCGGAGGTCGATTTCTTGTCAGTCTCAAAGAAACCTCACAGTAGTAGTAAAAAGGGATAAATGTGCGGAGGTCGATTTCTTGTCAGTCTCAAAGAAACCTCACAGTAGTAGTAAAAAGGGATAAATGTGCGGAGGTCGATTTCTTGTCAGTCTCAAAGAAACCTCACAGTAGTAGTAAAAAGGGATAAATGTGCGGAGGTCGATTTCTTGTCAGTCTCAAAGAAACCTCACAGTAGTAGTAAAAAGGGATAAATGTGCGGAGGTCGATTTCTTGTCAGTCTCAAAGAAACCTCACAGTAGTAGTAAAAAGGGATAAATGTGCGGAGGTCGATTTCTTGTCAGTCTCAAAGAAACCTCACAGTAGTAGTAAAAAGGGATAAATGTGCGGAGGTCGATTTCTTGTCAGTCTCAAAGAAACCTCACAGTAGTAGTAAAAAGGGATAAATGTGCGGAGGTCGATTTCTTGTCAGTCTCAAAGAAACCTCACAGTAGTAGTAAAAAGGGATAAATGTGCGGAGGTCGATTTCTTGTCAGTCTCAAAGAAACCTCACAGTAGTAGTAAAAAGGGATAAATGTGCGGAGGTCGATTTCTTGTCAGTCTCAAAGAAACCTCACAGTAGTAGTAAAAAGGGATAAATGTGCGGAGGTCGATTTCTTGTCAGTCTCAAAGAAACCTCACAGTAGTAGTAAAAAGGGATAAATGTGCGGAGGTCGATTTCTTGTCAGTCTCAAAGAAACCTCACAGTAGTAGTAAAAAGGGATAAATGTGCGGAGGTCGATTTCTTGTCAGTCTCAAAGAAACCTCACAGTAGTAGTAAAAAGGGATAAATGTGCGGAGGTCGATTTCTTGTCAATCTCAAAGAAACCTCACAGTAGTAGTAAAAAGGGATAAATGTGCGGAGGTCGATTTCTTGTCAGTCTCAAAGAAACCTCACAGTAGTAGTAAAAAGGGATAAATGTGCGGAGGTCGATTTCTTGTCAATCTCAAAGAAACCTCACAGTAGTAGTAAAAAGGGATAAATGTGCGGAGGTCGATTTCTTGTCAGTCTCAAAGAAACCTCACAGTAGTAGTAAAAAGGGATAAATGTGCGGAGGTCGATTTCTTGTCAATCTCAAAGAAACCTCACAGTAGTAGTAAAAAGGGATAAATGTGCGGAGGTCGATTTCTTGTCAATCTCAAAGAAACCTCACAGTAGTAGTAAAAAGGGATAAATGTGCGGAGGTCGATTTCTTGTCA
>JAUCBJ010009112.1:18174-30192 GCA_032718475.1 Nemertoderma westbladi | reverse complement strand
CCGTGAACCCTTACCTGCACCACAGGAAACTCTCGGATCCCTACATTGGAAGATGGCTCTTTCCAAGATGGTTGTCGCTCAGAAGTAGTTAGAGTAAAGTCGTTCTCTGTATCTTTCTCATATGTGAGTGCTCGATACACTGCGGTATTTATCATGTAACAGGATTCGTTTTCGTCAGAGAACTCGTCTGTATAGAATCCTTCCATCTCAGATTGATCAGTGTCGTTCACATCACTGAATTGGACATGTAGCTCGGAGTCACTTACCTGATTCGGACTATTTCGATCGAATTCAGCGTGCAACAAGATATGATGTTTCGCACCACACTTTGCACACCTTATGTCAGAGAAACAGGTTCGCCGTTGGTGTCCTTGTCTGAGGCAATTATAACATAACCGCTTATCCCACATGACTTCGCGTCTCTCCGTTAATGATTTCTTTAGAAATTCATCACACCTATTCAAATAGTGGGTCCCGTCACACAGCGCACATTTTGGTTTGATGTTACTTACCTTGTTTTGAGTCACATTGTGTACACTTGCCCTTTCTTCGGGTTTTCTCACCTGAATTCTCTTGGGAGACGTGGGAGGAGTTTTTCTTACCTGTTCCCTCCTGTCATTTGTTCGAGACTTAAATTTACTTACCTGATCTTTAGGCATTTTATTCACATAATAAGATCTATCCGTGTCCTTCCCGCTATCTTCTCCTTGAGAAGTCTGGCTTTCGCCGTCATCGGTATAACATACTGGTGTTATTTTTCTCCTAGAGACGGGTTTTTCACTTACCTTGTTTTCCGTTGTTTTCTCCCTAGACAGTTTCAGGAGCTGTAATTTCACTTCTCCATCTAGGAATGACATGAGATCAGCCATGGCAGGGTCTCGCCGTTGTTGTTCCATCATATATAACACTTTCTTATCCCAGCGTGTACCTACTCCACCTTTAGGTAAAGTAGAAGCCACTGCTCTAATAACCATAGTGTTCTGATACTCATGAGACTTACCTAGCCAATCTAATTGTCTGCAGATCTCCTGGATCTCATCGGAAAACTCGATAATTCCGCTACTAATAAACTTTCGGGGCGCTACTAACTTGGCATACAAGTACCCAGCGATATTATTCCTATTACCATACCTGATGTTTAGTGTATCCCAAACTTGTCTTAATCCGTCTGGATGTCCAATAAACTTTAACGCCATTAACTTGGGAGATCCTTCCAAGCACTCGATGAGGTATCTAAGTTTTTCTCCATTAGATAGTACAGAGTTCTGTATGTTATCTTTGTAATATTCATTAAAAGGTAACCATTTCATCTCATCTCCATTAAACTTGACGATCTCTCCAACCTTTACCGCTTGTCGGGCTTCGGTTCTAGCCATTTGACGCGTAAAACTTTCTTGGGCCATCGTGCTATTTAATATCGAGTTATCGGTATATAAATTTCTCGGATTATGATCAGTTCTATAGGGAATATCATTATCAACAGGTCTATAATTACCCTTAATAGGGTTCACTATAGGAGTTTCTACTTCGCTAGCAGTATAAATGCGTGTAGGCTCCACACCTTGCGCATGAGATACTTCAGACCTAACAGGTTGACACATTGTTACTGAGGGTGGTGGTATACCTCTTTGTGTGTTTACTAATTTATCGCGCTCTAGCGCGATACTTTGCTGCACTTCTTGCAACTCTAGCCTACTTTCCCTTACTGTGCCCTTGAACTGCTGGACAGTCTCCTGCATCTGTCCGAGCAGGATATCCATCCCCCGCCGTCTCTCGTCCACCCATTCGACCGCCGAAGCGGGAGTCGCCAACGTTGTAGCGGGCGGACGAGGGACAACGGGCGACAAATTGTGGATATTTCGCTCGGGGTCCAGGACCTGAACTGTCTCCTGGGCAGTTCTGCGGGGCACAGGTAGCTTAGTGCTATGCAGAGGGAATTTAGAGGTAGTTTCAGGGAGCACAGGTGTGTCTATCACCGAAGGGGTGATTTCAAGAACAGGCCTAATTATTTCAGGCTCATCTACTATAGTAGGGAGTCTTTCTATTTTAATTATTTGGTCTGTGGGCTCTGTACTACCTAAGTTGGTGTTACTTAGTTGCCTTCTAACAGCTGGAGGCAAATCAGGCAATTTCTGACGGTGGAATGTTCTTTTACGTCTGCTTAGACGAGATCTATTTCCTTTGCCTTCAGTATCGGTGGTATCGCCTTCCTCAGATGATGTATAACCTTGTCGTTTGGGAGTAGATCGATTCATCATCTGCATATTACTAGCTGTTAACTGTTTATTAAAGTTATCTTGCCTCTCTTGAAGATTTTCCAACTCTAGTTGGGTTGTCTCTTCAGATGCCCTCCGTTCTGCTTCTGCCACTGCCTCCGCCGCTTTTGCCTCTGCCGCTGCCTCTGCTGCTGCCACTTTTCTTTCTGCTTCTGCAGCTGCCACTGCCGCTGCTACTGTCGCTTTTGCTTCTGCCACTGCCTCCGCCGCTTTTGCCTCTGCCGCTGCCTCTGCCGCTGCCGCTTTTCTTTCTGCTTCTGCAGCTGCCACTGCTGCTGCTACTGCCGCTGCCTTTCTGTCTTCTATACGTTTTTTCTTTACTTGTTCTTCTTGGACTCGTGTCAGGCGGAGTTGTTCATCAAATTTAGCCTGATTCGCAGCCCTCATTTCCACATCGATGGCATCCAACACAAGCTTGGTTCCTTCGCTATTAGGGCTAAGTCCATCTAACCTTCTCCTCAACTCGTCATCACCTAAAAAACGCTGATAGTCTGACAGATAGATGTCAATGGCATCTCTCTTATGTGGTTTCTCTGCCGTCGCTTCACTTTCCACTTGGGAAAAAATGGCGTCTGTTGATTCTCCATGGGTTGATCGCTCCTCCAGCTGAGCTTTCCACTGAGCTGTTCCTTGAACCTGGAGATTCACCCTTTGAAACCAAGTCTTTACGGCGACTTGCAACGACGTGTCTTGTCTTCTTTTAGAAGCCTCCTCAAAGGCGGATAAGATTAGCCTAATCCGCAAAACCCTTTCTCTAACTTGATAAAGCAGCGATCCCTGCTCTTGAGGTCCTTGAGGTTGTTGAAACAGTTGTCTCTCTACTCGCTCCATAGAGCTGAAGAATCCCTGTGCGTATCCGGCTGCGGACCTCTTCCATACAGCTGGATCGATGGTTTCCTTGGCTACTCCCATCCGGTGTATGTCTTCCCAGGCAGCTTCTGATAAATCAAACGGGAGTCCGGGTCCGGGGAAGTTCCATTGCGACTCGACAATAGACTTCAGTTCTTCACTCGTGTATCCCGCGTAGCTATCTCTAGTTGACCGTTGACTTCTCGCCCAATCGATCTGGTGTTCTTCCACCGCGATCAATAACTCAGCGAGCACGGCTGCAGGAAGGATGAGAAGGGGATCCGTATAAACCGCATCCGTCATCTCTGCTCCGCGCTCGGGTGTCAGCTCTACAGTATCCTCACTACTGGAGCTGCTGGGCCGCTGAGGAATAAGTTCTTGACTAGCGGGTTGTTGCTGTTCCGCTGCCTTTTGGTCCCGCTTGACCTGAGCTCGAGTGCCTATGATAGACCTACGATGTTGGACCAGCCTAGGTTCTGTTATTACTACTGGAGGGATGACCTTCCTCACAGTGGGAGGTGAACTGGATTTACGACCAGACGGTTGTACGTCTCTATCTGAGTCGCAGATAGTTACATCTAATAAACTGTCTGACAGGTTCTGCTTAGTATCAGACATGACTATGTATACCGTTGAATGTCTACTGCTGTATTACAGTCTAAGCAAGTCTAGTAACTCAGTATGAACTGCTAGCCTAGTAATTAATTACCGTTACTGCTACTCAGTGTAGCGTGATATATATATAATATATTAGAATACCGGTATACTTATAGTATATATAACTATATAAGTATTATTACAGACTAGGTTTATCACAGAATACCGGTATAATTTTAGCACAAATATATATAAATATATAATAGGCCTATCGGAATACCGGTATACAGCTTACAGTTTGTAGGATATATAATTCTGAAATAGAATTAATTACAAGTACCGGTATAATTTCAGCCTAGATTTATAGAAATAAAGATAATAGGCCTATCGTAAATACCGGTATATCAATTATTTCAAATAATTGAATTTCTGTTACTTTAGGGTTACTTTGTTACTTTACTTACTTTATTACCGTTATTTGAGCAGTAATCCAACTGATATTGGGACCTAATGGTTGTATGGTAGGCCTACTATTTATAAATCGTTAGATTTGATTTATAATATATATATACCCGTTTTAATGGGTTTTGTCAATGTTTGAAATAAATGTTATTATTTCTGGGGGTAATCACTACACAAAGCGGTGCGCTTTCAATGAAGTGTTACTTATGAGACACTAAAACAAATAATACTAATTTACCTAAGTTACTTAATACTACTAATTACGTACAATTCGGGTGAGATTACAATCTCTAAATAAACACAAAAATTTACAAAAAACACAAAATACGAATTTTTTAGGGTAATTTTACAAGAAGTCTACTAACCAGCCTAACAAAGGGTTAGAAATCTGGTTATTACAACGGACAGGGTACTACGGTATTTGAAATAATAAGTAGTAGTAAATACACTGCGTTGTCTAGATAGGAAAATACCACCGCCTGACGACCTATAGCTGTATCGCTATAGGTTCTACGTTATGTATCACGGAGTGTTCCTACCTAGAAGTTAATAGAGCTAATCGAATGTGCCTATCAACCACTTTACAACACAAATATAATGCCTACAATAATTACTTCGGAAAGTACTGTACACTAAACCCTAAATTAGGTACGAGTACTTATACAACAAATAATCAGTAGTTAAATATACTTGAACAGCTAAAAGAACCACGGCATCTGCTGGAGTGACCGATGCACAAAATCACCAGTCTTTACCTACGCCGAGCAGCCCGTGTAGTACCTGGGTTAATTTAACTATAGCGGTATGTATAACAAACACAATTACTGTAGGAACAAACTTGGGGAATGAATGTTGCGGATAATCGCATAAACTCTGAATAATAAATATTACGCTACGCGTACAAACTACTCAAACAAAATACAGACCGAACACTGACAGACTACCATCAAGCCTAAACAAACCACGGTATATGCAGACTCCGAAATGATTAGGGAGTATGCGCTCTAACCCAGTAGTGCGACTTATTCTTTAGTTGGGGGTTTACCTTACAGCGTTCGCTGCCCCTACTGCCTAATCGTACTTAATCGGACAGATGATCTACACACGCGGCAATCCGTTCAGACTTAATAACAGCCAGACAACTATCCAGCCTACAAATTATTTAAATAAAATTATACGCTACCCGTACAGACTTACACAAACAAAGTACAGACTAAACGATGGCAGACTACTCTCAAGCCTAAATAAACCACAGGACATGCAGACTCCGAAATGATTAGGGAGTATGCGCTCTAACCCAGTAGTGCGACTTATTCTTTAGTTGGGGGTTTACCTTACCGCATTGGCTGCCCCTACTTCCTAACCGTACTTAATCGGACAAGTGCTCTACACACACTGTAATCCGTTCAGACTTAACAGCAATCAGACAACAGCTCAGCCTACAAATTGTCTGTACAATCTGATCAGGTTTACACGCCTTCTGTTCAATACTGGCCTACAAACAAATAAAACTTGACAGAAATAAGTAAAAATCTCAATAAAAAACCAGGGCTGCAGTCCCTGATTAATTATTAAGGCCTACTGGTATATAATAATCAAAATCGAATAATACTGCTGTAGGTACCGGTCCGGATGATCAGGCAGTCAGGCCTACTGGTTACCGGTCGACCGGTACTTTCGACTTTATTGCTTACTGCAATAAAGAAGCTATATCCTTTAATGTTCGCGCTTTCAGACCTTTGGCAGTTTAACCCACCAAATTAAGATGTCTTCTAGATATTAAATCAGTTTTTAGTCTATGACAAGTATTTGATTCACTACACTAGTCGAAACCAATCCGTGCGCGACCATTCACCCGCTGGATATTCCCGGGAGATTGGGTTCGACGGTTTAATTTTATTGCTATGTAAGCCTAATGTATTATTCGACTGACAGTATTATATAATCTCTGACAATATTATTCACCTTCGGTAATATTAACAGTTCCTTTAGGACGTGGCGCTTTATCTATATAAACAGAGTTATGACTTAAACTACTCACAACGATATGGCTTAATTATAATTCACATATATGGCGCATTCTTTAGGAATTGCTTCTTTAACAGACTCACTCATACACAATGCTGCACAATACTGCACACTAATCTGCCAATCTTCACTGATTTTAGTCACATATAAAAGGAACACAGGCTGACTCATGTAGGGTCTATCAAATAACATTGGATTCACTTCAAACCACTTTAACATAAGTCACAATCGTTATTGGTAACCCTTCTCTCTTACCTTCGGTACATCAAGAATATTGGGTTTCGGGGTTATTTATCGTTATTCCAAATATAATAATTCATCAACCATATTATGAAGAACTGACAGTAAATAGCAGTATAAAACAACAACTGAACACTGATTGTTATGAGTTTGCAATGTTTCAGCAGTCAGTATGTATGATCAGTTAGCAGTAGTCCATGAGTTAAAGGATATATGCCCTTTATAATTAAACCTACTAGTGTAAGACTAAAAACAGTAAAGCACAAAATACTTCCAAGCCGTTCTTTCTTTGGCTCAGGACTGAATGTAAACACTGCACATAGGCATTGCGTCATTTCTCGGAAATTTTCTGTACAAGGAGCCACAAAAACGCTCTAATTGGCTGACTGAACTGAGAGACGCCGTAGAACAAAGGAAATCAACACGTATGAATGTCAGCTGTTAACCGTAGTCATAGTAACTACTGTTCAAGAGTAGCTATCACCCCTTTGCGTCACGAATTGCCATAGAATCATAAAATATGCCTTTCACAGTACACATACGGAGGAAATAGGTCTTAGATCCTCTAAAAACACTGATACAGCAATAATACGGTCTCTTACACTTATTAAATCAACTACAGAGTATTTTAATGTAAAAGATAATAAAAATAACGGGGCAATTCAGCAAAGGCTTTTACAATTGGCGCGATAACATTAAAAATTTGATGTTCTTTAATTATCGATACTGGAACTGGGTCCAAATTAGCAGATAGGGGGGAAACTGGACGAATAAAAATTAATCACTCTCCAGGGGAAATTCGACTTTTTGCCGACTGTCACTGATTTGATCATATATAAGGAGGATTGCAACTCACGTACGTTGGGATTATGAAATAGCATTTATTTCACACAAAAACCACTCTAAATTGAGCCACAATTGCTACTGATACACCTTTCTGCTTACCTCAGTAATTAAGAAGTTGAGGGGGTTTTACGATTATTTATCAGTATTCTCCATATATAAATAACATCCTTTAATATAAACAGCAATTGACAATAATATAAAACAGTATATTATAAAACAGTACGGTGAGTACAGTAAGCTTCGCCCGCATCCAATCTTCGCCCGGAGCAATCTTCGCCCTCAAAATGACAACTATCGCCTGGCGGAAACCTTCGCCCGCAGGCAATCTTGCCCGCGAGCAACCTTCGCCCAATAAATAATTATTGTTTTGTTTAGAAAAAGCCGTCTCTGTAACCTGCTCCTTTATCTCAATTGGTAACAACATCGTTTATTGTTTTGGTTCAAAAATGCTGTCTCTGTAAGCTGCTCCTTTCCCTCAATTTGTAACTAAAATGGTTACTTACTTACACAAACTATAACCTTACTATAACCCCCCCCCCCCCCCCCCCCTCCCCAACATCCGCCATTTACATATAATAAAATACGTATACGTGGCATTTCCTGTGCAGGTCGGAATTAATATTACTGTATTATTTGTTTTCTTAGAAACCCTGTATTCTAGAATAGTTGATTCCCAAAAACCAGTAACACACTTGTAACAAAGTCGCAATTTGTGTACAAAAACATCACAATTAGTTGAAATAATACAATTCTGGTGGCTTTAGTACCAATAATTAAAGTGAGGCGGAGTTTATGTGTCATATAACATAGAATAAACTACAAGGTTGGTACTGTTTTATAGAATAACGAATAAATTTACACACATTTAGTCGGATTCTTACTATCCATTTAGCCTTTACATATTACTAAGTAATTAATATTGCTTATCCGATGCAGTTCACGAGATGTAGTTCCAATGTGTACCGGTACACACAAAGTAAGGAGAGTAGATGATCAACGGAACGCCAGATGTACCGGTACGCACAAAGTAAGGAGAGTAGCTGATCAACGGAACGCCAGATGTACCGGTACACACAAAGTAAGGAGAGTAGCTGATCAACGGAACGCCAGATGTACCGTTACACACAAAGTAAGGAGAGTAGCTGATCAACGGAATGCCAGATGTACCGGTACACACAAAGTAAGGAGAGTAGCTGATCAACGGAACGCCAGATATACCGTTACACACAAAGTAAGGAGAGTAGCTGATCAACGGAACGCCGGATGTACCGGTACACACAAAGTAAGGAGAGTAGCTGATCAACGGAATGCCAGATGTACCGGTACACACAAAGTAAGGAGAGTAGCTGATCAACGGAACGCCAGATATACCGTTACACACAAAGTAAGGAGAGTAGCTGATCAACGGAACGCCAGATATACCGGTACACACAAAGTAAGGAGAGTAGCTGATCAACAGAACGCCGGATGTACCGGTACACACAAAGTAAGGAGAGTAGCTGATCAACGGAACGCCAGATGTACCGTTACACACAAAGTAAGGAGAGTAGCTGATCAACGGAATGCCGGATGTACCGGTACACACAAAGTAAGGAGAGTAGCTGATCAACGGAACGCCAGATGTACCGGTACACACAAAGTAAGGAGAGTAGCTGATCAACGGAACGCCAGATGTACCGGTACACACAAAGTAAGGAGAGTAGCTGATCAACAGAACGCCAGATGTACCGGTACGCACAAAGTAAGGAGAGTAGCTGATCAACGGAACGCCAGATGTACCGTTACACACAAAGTAAGGAGAGTAGCTGATCAACGGAATGCCAGATGTACCGGTACACACAAAGTAAGGAGAGTAGCTGATCAACGGAACGCCAGATGTACCGTTACACACAAAGTAAGGAGAGTAGCTGATCAACGGAACGCCGGATGTACCGGTACACACAAAGTAAGGAGAGTAGCTGATCAACGGAACGCCAGATGTACCGTTACACACAAAGTAAGGAGAGTAGCTGATCAACGGAATGCCGGATGTACCGGTACACACAAAGTAAGGAGAGTAGCTGATCAACAGAACGCCAGATGTACCGTTACACACAAAGTAAGGAGAGTAGCTGATCAACGGAACGCCGGATGTACCGGTACACACAAAGTAAGGAGAGTAGCTGATCAACGGAACACCAGATGTACCGTTACACACAAAGTAAGGAGAGTAGCTGATCAACGGAACGCCAGATGTACCGGTACACACAAAGTAAGGAGAGTAGCTGATCAATGGAACGCCGGATGTACCGGTACACACAAAGTAAGGAGAGTAGCTGATCAACGGAACGCCAGATGTACCGGTACACACAAAGTAAGGAGAGTAGCTGATCAACAGAACGCCAGATGTACCGGTACACACAAAGTAAGGAGAGTAGCTGATCAACGGAACGCCGGATGTACCGGTACGCACAAAGTAAGGAGAGTAGCTGATCAACGGAACGCCAGATGTACCGGTACGCACAAAGTAAGGAGAGTAGCTGATCAACGGAACGCCAGATGTACCAGTACGCACAAAGTAAGGAGAGTAGCTGATCAACGGAACGCCAGATGTACCGGTACACACAAAGTAAGGAGAGTAGCTGATCAACGGAACGCCAGATGTACCGGTATGCACAAAGTAAGGAGAGTAGCTGATCAACGGAATGCCAGATGTACCGGTACGCACAAAGTAAGGAGAGTAGCTGATCAACGGAACGCCAGATGTACCAGTACACACAAAGTAAGGAGAGTAGCTGATCAACGGAACGCCAGATGTACCGGTACACACAAAGTAAGGAGAGTAGCTGATCAACGGAACGCCAGATGTACCGGTACACACAAAGTATGGAGAGTAGCTGATCAACGGAACACCAGATGTACAGGTACGCACAAAGTAAGGAGAGTAGCTGATCAACGGAACGCCAGATGTACCAGTACACACAAAGTAAGGAGAGTAGCTGATCAATGGAACGCCAGATGTACCGTTACACACAAAGTAAGGAGAGTAGTTGATCAACGGAATGCCGGATGTACCGGTACACACAAAGTAAGGAGAGTAGCTGATCAACGGAACGCCAGATGTACCGGTACGCACAAAGTAAGGAGAGTAGCTGATCAACAGAATGCCGGATGTACCGGTACGCACAAAGTAAGGAGAGTAGCTGATCAACGGAATGCCAGATGTACCGGTACGCACAAAGTAAGGAGAGTAGCTGATCAACAGAACGCCAGATGTACCGGTACACACAAAGTAAGGAGAGTAGCTGATCAACGGAACGCCGGATGTACCGGTACACACAAAGTAAGGAGAGTAGCTGATCAACAGAACGCCAGATGTACCGGTACACACAAAGTAAGGAGAGTAGCTGATCAACGGAACGCCGGATGTACCGGTACACACAAAGTAAGGAGAGTAGCTGATCAACGGAACGCCAGATGTACCGGTACGCACAAAGTAAGGAGAGTAGCTGATCAACAGAATGCCGGATGTACCGGTACGCACAAAGTAAGGAGAGTAGCTGATCAACGGAATGCCAGATGTACCGGTACGCACAAAGTAAGGAGAGTAGCTGATCAACGGAACGCCAGATGTACCGGTACACACAAAGTAAGGAGAGTAGCTGATCAACGGAACGCCGGATGTACCGGTACACACAAAGTAAGGAGAGTAGCTGATCAACAGAACGCCAGATGCACCGGTACACACAAAGTAAGGAGAGTAGCTGATCAACGGAACGCCGGATGTACCGGTACGCACAAAGTAAGGAGAGTAGCTGATCAACGGAACGCCAGATGTACCGGTACGCACAAAGTAAGGAGAGTAGCTGATCAACAGAATGCCGGATGTACCGGTACGCACAAAGTAAGGAGAGTAGCTGATCAATGGAATGCCAGATGTACCGGTACGCACAAAGTAAGGAGAGTAGCTGATCAACGGAACGCCAGATGTACCGGTACACACAAAGTAAGGAGAGTAGCTGATCAACGGAACGCCGGATGTACCGGTACACACAAAGTAAGGAGAGTAGCTGATCAACAGAACGCCAGATGTACCGGTACACACAAAGTAAGGAGAGTAGCTGATCAACGGAACGCCGGATGTACCGGTACACACAAAGTAAGGAGCGTAGATGATCAACGGAACGCCAGATGTACCGGTACACACAAAGTAAGGAGAGTAGCTGATCAACGGAATGCCAGATGTACCGGTACACACAAAGTAAGGAGAGTAGCTGATCAACGGAACGCCAGATGTACCGTTACACACAAAGTAAGGAGAGTAGCTGATCAACGGAACGCCGGATGTACCGGTACACACAAAGTAAGGAGAGTAGCTGATCAACGGAATGCCAGATGTACCGGTACACACAAAGTAAGGAGAGTAGCTGATCAATGGAACGCCGGATGTACCGGTACACACAAAGTAAGGAGAGTAGCTGATCAACGGAACGCCAGATGTACCGGTACACACAAAGTAAGGAGAGTAGCTGATCAACAGAACGCCAGATGTACCGGTACACACAAAGTAAGGAGAGTAGCTGATCAACGGAACGCCGGATGTACCGGTACGCACAAAGTAAGGAGAGTAGCTGATCAACGGAACGCCAGATGTACCGGTACGCACAAAGTAAGGAGAGTAGCTGATCAACGGAACGCCAGATGTACCAGTACGCACAAAGTAAGGAGAGTAGCTGATCAA
>JAUCBJ010009112.1:0-18074 GCA_032718475.1 Nemertoderma westbladi | reverse complement strand
AATCTGTATCTGATAACTGAGCCTCGTCCTGCGCGATGGCCCCACGAACGTGTTTTACAATTTTTATCATAGTATTGTTGTTCAGCCTCGACTATTTTTGTACTAGGTTTTGAACTAGGTGGCGCTGGCGACCAACCAATCGGTATGGATGTAGACATTCCGGAACCCGATCAACAAACCGTTGGCGTCCAACTTCCCGTCGATCAATCGGGAAGCATCGCTCTCGATCAGACCGGACGTCTACACGCGGTGGAAGCCAATGTAAGTTTTATTTACCTAATATTAAGTATTATTATAAACAACATAGGCATGCTTAATACACTATTAGTACGCCCTACATACAGTGCCTGGGTAACACACTATTATCAGTCACGCTATTTAATCCACTGTTATCTACTAGGAAATCTGGCATTGTAAGCAACCCTCTTTGGTAACCAATCTTAGTTTGACTCTTAATCTGGTTAGCCCACCATTGTAACTCTTTTGTCTACTATACTTTTTAGTAACCAGGCTGCAATTGTTTTAAATTTACTCTTGTAACCATAGTTTTTAATACACGCCTTTATGTTAACTAAAATCATCTGTACGTTATATGTTAATTGTACTTTTTTAATAGTTGCTGAACTTGATCATGTACCGATATTCACAGTCAAACTGTATCTAATTTTTCTCTGCTTTTTTTTATTTTATACATAGGCCATGCCTACATTGAAACCGATACAAATCTTACCCATGTTCCGGTAATAGTTTCGATAATGAATCACTATCATATTTTAATCGTATTTACAGGTAAATATAGTGCAAGTGTGATATTTGTGGCGGACTTCATGGGTTAACTGGTTGTCCATGCTTCGAATATTCCGGGCCAGCCTGGGTTATCAAAGTGGATACAAACATTCCGGGGCTGAATCATAATGAAGGGAATGCAATAATTCCCCAGCGGTTCCACTTGAGGGCATTTACACTGCTGTTTTTAGTGATAAGTTTTGTTACGTGAGTATACGAAGCGACATTAACATTAATATACAGTCATATTTTGTACCAATCATATAGAATATAATAGGGTACAGTTTAGGCCTACCGCTACACTTTTAAATACTTTTTTCTACTATATTTGAATTTAACCCTATGAGGGTATATTGGGATGATTTAAATTTAGTCATAATCTAATTTACTGAACATATTTGCGGCCTCAATCACTGAAATGCTTACTCAATTGTTATGTGATCAGTACTGGTATATATTTTTATTATTTCATGGTATGCATTCTTCATTCAATGTTAAATAATGGAATTTTTGTGTTTGATATTCAACATACTCATAAACAACCATGTACAATCATAATAATACCGAGTATTATGCAGTATTCAAGAAATGCTCATTGAAATTACATTTCTAGATGCGTGTTCAAGTATAGATCAGAAATATAATAAGAATTAATTGTATAAATTGTTAATTTATTCAGAGCCCCAAGAATGCTGTAAACCTAATTGACACCAGAGACCACGTCAGACAAGAGGTTTCAAACTATACGGGTGGCTGGTACCTCTGTGGTTGGACCAGAGGTACTGGGGGAGACACAGAGTACTACAGCCCCGGTTCTCCTCATTTAGTGGATATCCGACTCACCGATACCTCTTATCGATTTAGAATATTCTGTACCAGTATCTGATTATTTGTGGCCGGACATTGAAAGGTGAGTTATTATATACCGGTATATATAAATGTTATAAATTATTGCAATAGTAGTTGCTATTGCAATAAGCAGATATGCACCAGTCCAATGCTGAATCCGGAATGCCAGAATACGGCATGCAGGCATGAATGCATGATACAAGTCACTAATACCAGAATACAGTACAGCATTAATATATAGCTGAATAGGTCAGTAGGTGCCAACCTGATAAGACCATAGATAGCCCGGGAAATTCAAATGATTTGAATTAACCACCAAAAATATATCAATTCATTGTGTCTTTCTTTATCATTTGAATTTCCATGGCTATGGAGCGCAGGGTGACACATTTCAGGGACTTGTGCGGCATTATGGGTAAGAATGTTTCAAATATTAAATATTAACAGACCTTTGCCTAACAGACCCGAGGTTGGGGGGACCACCAGAGAAGCCCCACTTCGTATTTGCCTTGTTCTAGCAAAAACCTGGTGGTGGTTCTCTGTATCTGTTTTGCTCGCTCCTCTTCCACTGACAATGCCTTGTCATTGGAGTTTTGCTCGATTATCTCCTGCTGCATCCAAGTAACTGTATGTTCTTCTAGTTTTAGAAGACGCCTGGCTTCCTCGAGCTCGCTCAGTTCTTGCTGCAGGTCGGGAGGTGCGTGTAGCAAATTGCACAACTCAAACTGGGTGTTAAGCAATTCTTGGTCGGTCATCGGGGACACGATATTGGGTTCACTGTACCTAGTAAGGAAACAGTCTTGGTCTGAGGACAGGGGAGCGTCACTATCGCTGTTGGTTTTGGTTTGGTCAGGGGTAGTTAAGACATCATCTTCCGTCTCTATAGTCTCATTGCAAAGGTGGGTCACTAAGTTGCAAGTGTCGGTGTCTGTATTTGTTGTATTTGTTGCAGTGTTGGAAGGTACACTTGGATCCACCTTTTCCAATACTCTGCACCTATCACCTTAGCCACCTTCCAGCTCTGACGCGAATTTATATCGTCTGGGTCAATGTTTCCCATATTGATCATCGCTCCCCATTAATAGATGTGCTGGCGTTAGAACATCCAGCGATTCTGGATCGTCGTTCTCGGGATGCAACGGTCGGCTGTTGCTGATCCCCTCACACTTCGCCAGCACTGTCCTCCGCCTGTCCAGTCCTCAAGGGCCTCCGCTAACTCGTTTTCTGCAAAGTTAGTCCCATTGTCGGATTATAATACTCGACCGTCCCTCCTCTGCGGGTCACGAATCTCACCAATGCATTAATAAATGCTGACGCCGTAGCGCCCGGAGCCAGTTCTATCCCCACGGCCCTCATATTATTGCAAACGAAGATATTGCCATAATGCTTCTCCGTGTGCTGCATCACTTTGATCTTGATCGGCCCAAACATGTCCACGCCACAGTGTGTGAATGGTGGGTTGTGATTCCTCACCCTGTTGGTCGGCAATGGTGCCATCTTCTGCATGGCCCTCTCCTTCTTCGTCCGTCGGCATGTCTGGCATTGCCCCACTACCGCCTTCACCATCTTTCTAAGCTGTATTACCCAATATCTCATCCTGATCTCGGTTAGGGTCTGGTTGGTACCGCTGTGTAGTATGGACTTATGGGAGTCCCATATGATCTGATGGATTATCGGTGACTTATTAGGGATTATTATTGGTTTCGGTGGAATTAAGGCACTGGTGTTATTAACCACCCTGGAGTTCATAACCAGGATTCCATCCTCATCCAGTTGTGGTGACAGTGCATTGATCTCGCTATCCTGACGAAGGTGTTGCTGTTTCCTAATCCAGTCTACTTCGTCTCCGTATCCCTTCCCTTGTTTGTATCGTATCACGGCTTTAGCCGCTCCTTCCAGATTGATGGTGGGTTTTACCTTGCTTCCCGTACCAGCCCCCCTAAGGAATTCTCCATAGGCCCTCAGATATGCCACTAGCTTCTTCGTCTTATACCAACTAGAGCTGTAGCTGAGCAACCTATCTGTTGGATTATCGCACTACTCTATCGTCTTAGATCGTGGTGGTGCCTTCATAATCTCTCTCACTAGCGGACTACATACTTCTCCCCTCTCTGATTCGTTTCCCTCATCCTCTACTATCACTTCCTCTCCGTTTGGATCTACTTTTCTCATCGGTGGCCACTTTGACCTGTCGTTGAGGAAGTGCGGACCATGCTGCCACAACTCCTGCGTTCTTGAGAAAGCATGGCGGAGTACACCCCTCGATAACAGGTTCACCGCATTGTCGTCAGTTGGGCAGTAGTGCCACTTGTCCAAGTCCATTGTTGCCCTTATCTCGTCCACTTGGTTCGCTACGAATGTGGGATAACGCATCTTTTCGTTATGTAAACATCCCAAAACTACCATGGAATCTGTCCAGTAGTGTCTCTCTACTATACTTGGTATCGTATCCACCAAGTACGCTGTTGCTCTCACTCCTAGTCTCACAGCCGTCAGCTCAAGTTTCGGCACTGATGCTGAATCTGGTGGCATCGACCTTGCTTTAATGAACGCAAGCCTGGGCTTATGAGTCAGTCCCCTTCCGTTGTACCAAATAAAGCACAGTACCATATGCTTCCAGGGATACATCAAAGAACATATGCAGTTCTAACTCACTCATGTCCCTATCCGGGAAGTATACAAGTGGCATACTGTAAGTTCCCATATCTTCTAGGCTTCCTGCCCATTTCTACCACTGCTTATTTATCTCTGTCGGGACCTCCGTACCCCAGTCGTCTTTGATCTTGTAGACCTTCTTAAGTATCTGCTTCCCCGTGACCAACAATGCGGATGCTAATCCTAGTGGATCGTAAATCCTCGCTATGTATGACATATAGCCTCGCTTGGAATGAATCCCGGCACCCTCCTGACTCAGTTGATATTCCAACTCATCCGTTTCCTGGTTCCATACGATCCCTAGTGCCTTCTGTTGTGATTCTACCCTTTTGTCCGCCATGATTTGTTCCTTTACCGTCATAGGTTTATCCAATTCTACCTCCAGTTTTTTATCCTCTATGTCTTCCATGAATTCTTTGGAGTTCGACTGGAACTTCATCAAGATGAATCATGACTTCTTCAGGATGTCATGAACTTTGCGCCCTGTGTCGAGGATTTCCTTAACTGAGTTTCCAGAACCCATTCCATCATCCACGTAGAAACCGCCTGCAATCATATCGATTGCCTTCTTGCTATACTCCCCCTCTTTGCCCTCCAATGTGTCTCTTACGGCTGTGGTCGTGGTGAATGAGGATGACTTGGCCCCCATATTCTGCACTACCATCTAGCACATCGGTATCTTCGTCGCCATTGTACCACAGGAAGCGTTGGCTATCACTATCCTCCTCAGTCACCCGCACTTGGTTAAACATGCCCTCTATATCGCACTGAAGACGTGTTTTCCATTTCTAAACCTTAACAGAACCTCTATCCCCGAGTTATAAATATTGGGGCCTTCTAGTAGGTAATCGTTTAAGCTTTTGCCTTTCGTCTTGGCAGAGGCATCGACCACCATCCTCAGCTTGCCCTTCTTGGGGTCTAGGGCCATATTATTATTATTATTTATTAATTTCGTGCATATGAGTTAAGTTGTACACAGCACAGAATAAGTAAGTATGAATTAAGTTTTACACAGCACAAAGTAAGTACGTATGAAGTAAATTTTACACAGCATAGAAGAATAACTATTTAAGTAAGTACCATAGAATTGTAGACAGCACCAAATAAACGAAATCAACTCGTACAAACAAAGTTTAGTATAGTATTTAACTCATTCATAGAGAATCCAGGAACCTCCTTATAATTGTATTGACAATCTGTAATGTCTCTACAAATGCTACTGTAAGATATAGCCCGTGAATCAGGAAACCAAATAATATTGTTACACAATTTACTGTTTCTAAGGGGACGACATTCAAGCTGTATACGCCTTAAATTAGCACCAGATATAGTTCTGCAATCAGATAAGCACAACTCGGCCAAAAATTGTAATGAAGGTTTCATAGCATTTGATTTTAAATTTTCGGTAAATTTCAAATATCTACTAACAACCATAGATTTTGGATATAGGAATGGCACAATATTTTCAACAATGAATCTGTGTGTGTTAAATGGTAACTTCTACTGATAAATTGACCCCTTTTTATTAAAATATCACACGAAAACAAACCAGCATAATGAAAAGTGTTGCCCAAATGTTGAATCTGTTGCACCCAAGGTAAATCTGCATTATTTAACGAAATATTAGCCATTGGAGGCTTCCAATTAAACCCAAAAGGAATGCATTTAGTTTTACTTTTATTTGGATCAGTATTAGTACTAAACTTCATATTATATTCCTTCGCAAAAACTGTGCATAAATGAACCATGAACTGTAAACTAATTATAGAAGGGCACAATAATAAGATATCATCAGCATATATAAAAATACTGAAGCATCTAGAACCAATATGACACCCCACCTGTGAGTCTCGAAGTTTCTGTACTAGCGAATTTAGTATAACGCAGAAGAGGACAGGACTGGCGACTGAACCTTGCCTGACTCCATTCGATATCCCAAAAATTGTAGAGACATGACCTCCCCACTTCACCCTACATGATTGCCCCCTATATATAGACAAAAGGGTTCTAATAAATAATGGCGAGAAACCTTTTTTTAACAGTTGTAGGAATAGCTAAACCCAGTCAACCATATCGAATGCCTTGGACAAGTCCATAAAACATCCATAAACAGGAGTGGAGAACCTCGAATAAAACTTCACTAGCGGCCCATGTACACATCGACGTACTGGAATCCTTCAGGAAGCCAAATTGGAGTTTGTCTACTTGTAAGGAATCATGTTGCGAGAGAACCATGACCCACTCAAAGACCTTCAGAATTAGCGACGAAATGGCAATCGCTCTGTAGTTTGATGACCTGGAGATATCACCTAAACTGTCCTTCACCAGCGGAACTAGTGACGTAATTAAAATAAATTCAGGAACTGACCCGTGGACCAAACAGGCATTAAAGAGAACTGAAAGTAATTGCGCAAACTTCAGAGGTGCATTTATAATAAAATCCGAAATTAACTGTCCAGAGACATCCAATTTACCAGTTTTCAATTTGGCAATAGCTGCCTCAACGAGACCTGGAGTGACCCACTGACTTTCCCCCACGGGGAGGTTTTCAATGCCATTCTTAATCCGAGACTCTAAATTATTGAAATCCGTAGTATATCCCTGGTTATACCAATCCGCATATATCGCAGCAAATTTATTCGATATACCTTCTCCCGATGTTTCCCCATCAACAACATGACTCAACCCAGTTAAATTACCTCTTAGTTTCCTTATTTCATTGAAAATATCTCCATTATTATTTAGCACATATTCCAAAAACTTATCCTGGCGAATTTGACCTATTTTACCTTTTAATCGCCTAACAGCATATTTATATTGTAAATTTGCACGTCTACTAACATGAAACAAATTGCTCTGAGACGCATTGGGCCTTCCAGTGGACACCCACACATTATGCCAAAAAATAGCTTCATCGCGATAGGGTCGCACATGTTCATTCCAACCAGGTAAAGTGGGGTGGTCTGATTGGCCACTATGCATTACAGGCTTAGGCAGAGATTGTACTGCAATATCTAAAGCTTCTAGTATATTAAACGCAAAAGTATCAATATTACCAACATGTAAACTGTCAACACAAAATAGATTATCGCAATCAGCACATTGTAAATTTAAGCCCTGTAAATTATTATCTAAAATATTTTTAAAATTCGTTATTTGATCCTCGTTTGCACGACTGTAACTCGGACAACCACTTGACCCATTACTGACCACTGGGTTGGCCCCAAAATCTTCAACAGCGAATTTAGCATAAACTGGGCTATGGTTAGACATGTTTGCACCATTATGAACCACACCACCCTCTGCGTAATTATTTAAACAGTTATGTGTCATAATAAAATGGTCAATTATACTAGTGGACACATTATTGTCTACTACTTGCATATAAGAGTAATCAATTGGAAATTTATTCCATAACAATTCTAAATTATTATCCCTAACAAATGATGACACCAAATTAACATGTGCAGTATTCCTTATAAAGTCAGAATTAAAATCACCAGCTATAATTATGTTTGGTGTGTTCACTGTAGAAATTAGATTACATAAATCATTAATTAATATTAGAAAATCATCAGATACACTGTTAGACGGTCTATCTACTGGGAAATAAACATTAAGAACTACAAACGATTTATCCGGTAAAGTGAACTTTACACCTTGCAATCGTGAGTTATTTGATTCACATTTGGAAGCGAAACTAGCCAAGGCAGGATTAATTAGCATACTCAGACCACCTGATGGACGCCCTGATTGTGAATCATTACTATATTGCGCAGGAACATGAAAACAACGAAAACTAGGAAATTCTTTACTAATATAACCTAAATTTTGCTTCAGTTTAAAATGCTCCTGCAAGCAGACAATATCTGCACCAGGCAATAAACACTTTATAAAATCAACTTTATCAGCTCCAAAACCTGTGCTATTATACGATACCATAGATATAGTGCGATGTAAAGTGGATGAGTTGGTTTGGGTAGCCATTGTTAGTTAGTTATTATTAAACAAGAAGTATTAAACTGGTTAAGAAAAAAAAAAATAAGAAAATGAAAAATATATATACAGAAATATTAAGTATGCATTATATATCAATACAAGGATACATGTTTAAGGTCCTTTCAACATTATTACCGGTACCCTTCCACTGATTTATATGACCTTTGGAATAGTTACTCCACTTTCGGACGAATACTCCTCTCGGCCAGAACGAAGGTTCCATAACCTTATCCAAATCAGACTTACTGACCTTAATCCTGAAACTGGACGACCAAGAACTGGGTGGAGACACCTTAGCAATTGCACCTTCTTCCACTGTGACTCCAAGAGACATAAGATCCTCTGATAGATCCTTCGCCGTAATCTCGTTGTCCAATCTACATACATAAATCTCCGGAGGGGGGCCCACAGCAGCACGCAACCGCAGCCCCCCACTGCTCCCAGTGCCGGTAGGGCTCTTAGTTCCTTCCATACAAGCCCGCCTACGAGGCCTGACTTTCATTCATGGGTTATTCGGATCATCCCTAGGATTTATATCGGAATTATCAGCGGAGTTGAGGCGGGGGCGTTTCAAACTCCCCGGTATACGCGAAGCTCCAGAACCTGTCGCACCAACGTGGAAGCCAGCACTCGGGAAACCAGTATCGGTACCACCATTTGCTCCACGAACACCAGCAAGTGGTGATTGCTGGTGGGCAGTAGTCGGTCCCCGGCGCGGAACCGTGATGCGCGGACGCAACGGAGAACCATTCACCACTGCGCTATACGATAACCGCTGAACTCCTGGCGGAGCTACGGGGTCAGGTGACGATTGTGGTGGCAGCAGGGATTCAATTAATTTAATTTTATCATTATTATTCTTAAGTTTCTCTACGATGGACTTGTGATTTTCATCCATCTTCCTATCCAAGCTGATTAGACGCGATGTAAAATCGGTGTCCGAAACACTCGACCCATGGTTGTTACCACCAGTTCCGGTACCGGTACTGAGTCCACCACCGGAACCCGGAAAACGTGGAAGGGACAACGCATCAATTGCCGACACAGCAATTAAAGGAATCCTCTTACTACAATTTAACTCGCGTAGTTTTTCCCAAATGTCTCGGAAATTAGAATTATTAACTATTAGAATTAGAATAAGAATAGAATTAGAATATAATTATTAGAATTAGATTCTAATATCCAATGGTGTATACAGATGTTGAGGAGTAGTGATGAACTCTTCCCAATGAACTTTGAACAGACCCGTTTTTTGGCTATGAGAGATAATCTTTCGGTTTTGGATGGCCGACTACTCTATCAGAACAAGGAGGTTGTCCCCGAATCTCTGCGTGATTCCATTATCGAGAAATGTCATTCTGGACATTGTGGGCAGAAAAGGACATCATCACGATTACGAGACACATATTGGTGGCCTGGGTGGCACAATTCTGTGAAAGCGTATGTTTCCAGGTGTATCCCTTGTGCTAAGGCAAAACTTAGTCATCAAGGAATGACCGCAGGTCATAGTAATGTGAGAGTTATTGGAGAACCATTTCGACAGTGGGCTATTGACATTCTAGGTCCCTTGACACGTACTATACGAAATAATTCAGTTATTCTGGTTGTGACTGACCTATTTACAAAATGGGTTGAATTATACCCATTACCTAATCAACAAGCAAGTGTAGTAGCAAACTGTGTGTTGGATTTTGTATGTCGCTTTGCAGTTCCTGATGAGATATTGACAGATCAAGGATCTAATTTTCAGAGTAAATTATTCAAAGAACTCACAACCATGTTAAAAATTCAGAAATTGAGAACAACACCATATCATCCACAGACAAATGGCCAGTGTGAACGTTTAAACTCAACTATTGCAGGAATGTTGTGTGCCTTACTTATTGAGTGACCTGATGATTGGGATAACTATCTACCAACAATCACTTATACATATTGAACAACACGTCATGTTGTCACAGGATTTATGCCATTCCAACTTGTGTATGGACGTTTACCTCGTCTCGCACATGAGAAAGAATTAATTGAAGATGAACCATATGAGGAGACCTTCATGGGAAATTTTCTCAAGATACAGTCTAAATCTCATAGATGGCAGAAAGAAGCCTTGGAGCGAATTATTAGTGATAAAGACAATCGAATCTGTGAACAGTCTAAACCTGGTTACCAAATAGGTGATCAAGTTATGCTTCGAAAGTTTTGGTCTCAAACAGGGGTTTGTCGGAAATTAATGTCTATGTATGAAGGACCCTTTATAGTTGTCGATGTCCGTTGTCCAGATTATGTGATATTGATTAATGGAAAACAACGACAGGTTCATGCAGCAAACCTTAAACTATACCAATCATCTTCCACTGTCGATCCAAACAGTAATGGAAGTCCTGATGATGATGATGCGACTCTAATTAACGAGTGTCAACCAGGTGACTGATGCTATGCTAGTGGGTGGTACTGATTATGCATCTATGAGACACGATAGATTCCATCTGGATCTGGGCGGTGGGGTAGCTATCCTTTTAAAAAAAAGCATTAAATGCTGTAGAGTGACTTTACCAAACCATCTTAGTGATGCTGAGGTAATAGGAATTGACTTATTAGGTTCTAATAAATCTAGAATCATATGTGGCTATAGACCACCTCCCAGACCGGACGTAGTTGATAACACAGCGATTTTATTGGAATCGCTGGCTTTTTTGTGCAATACATCACTCCCTTGTGTTTTAATTGGGGACTTTAATTATCCACTTTTTAATTGGTCTGAATTTGTGTATCCAGACAATGCTTGCTACAACCAGTTTGCCACTTTTATCTTGCATAATAGCTTAACTCAATTGCAATTTAAACCAACTAGGGGCCCAAATGTGCTGGATTTAGTGTTCACATCGGATAATCAGTTTGTTTCTAGTGTTAATACTAACGTACCCTTCTCAACCAGTGACCATGACAGTGTTAGTTTTAATATTTTAGCACCATCCCTTCATATTAATGATAATTCAACCTCGTATACAGGTTTTTATGATTTTAATAATGGCGACTATACTGCTTTCAGTGCTTACATTAAGAATAGTAATATTATTACCAGGTATGAAAGTTGTGTTACGGTAGACGATTTTTATGAGACTTTTTCCTCAGTACTTAAGGAAGGCATAGACAAATTTGTCCCTTTCAAACCTTTTAAACAACGCAAAAAGTATTACCCGCTTTTTGTTAGACGCCTTCAGAGGGCGAAGAAATTACTGTGGAGGAAACGACATAGAGAGAATGGGCGACAAGAATATTATCGTGTGGCAAAGGCTGCAGCCTCTGCAGCTCACCGCGCTACCTGCATCAAAGAGACTGAAATCCTAAACTCGGGTAACCCTGCTTTAATTTATAAATATATAAATTCAAAGAGAAAATCCACCTTGGGTATTGGCCCTTTAAAATTCAAAGGTGATACGGTAGTGGATGATGCGACAAAGGCCCGTATATTTAACGAGGTGCTAACCCAAAATTTTACAGTTGATAACAATGTAAGCATCAATATACCCAGTAAAGTGCATAGTAGTATTAATTTGTCGACTATAAATTTTAGCCCGGTAAATGTGTTAACTTTTTTGAATAAGTTGCCCAATAAGAAAAGTGGGACCCCTGACAACCTACCGAGTATCTTATTTCATCGTTTATCAGTGTGCTTGGCTAAACCATTATCTGTTATATTTAAACTCTCTTTTGAGACACACACACTTCCATCTATTTGGCTTACTGCTACCATTATTCCTATCTTTAAAAAGGGTGATCCTTGCGACCCCTTTAACTATAGACCAATATCATTAACTTGCATCGCATGCAAAATTATGGAAATGTGTGTCAAAAATGATTTATTATCCTATTTGCTATTGAATAAATTGATCAATAAGGCACAACATGGTTTCTTGTGCCGTAGGTCTACCAATACACAATTATTGGAGTGTGTTACAGATTGGTATAATATGGTTGATAATAGGCAAAATATCGATATAATTTATATCGATTTCGCCAAAGCCTTTGATTCCGTTGTGCACAGCAAATTATTAATTAAACTGAGAGCTTATGGCATAGCTGATGACTTGTTATTGTGGCTTTCAGCCCTTCTGTCAAATAGGACACAGCGTGTTGTTGTCGGTAAATATTGCTCAGATTTTGCACCAGTTACCTCCGGTACAATACAAGGGAGTGTGCTGGGACCACTTTTGTTCCTAATGTTCATAAACGACCTACCTGAACAGCTCTTGCCAATAACTGTCAAACTTTTCGCTGATGATGTTAAAATGTATGCTGACAGTTCGCAGTGCCATTTGCTATCCAATGCACTTAATAAACTGGAGACATGGGCCAGTACATGGCAGCTGTCGATTGCAGCACACAAATGTACTGTAGTTTATGTGGGTAAAAACAATTGCAAACATGTGTACTACTTAAATGATAGCGTCCTCAGTGAAAGTTTATTTTGTAAAGATTTAGGCTTAACAGTAATGTCAGATCTCTCATTCGATCGGTACTGCAGCGACCAAGTAGCCAAAGCATGTAAAATTGTCAACATTCTGTTTCGGTGTATTCAAACGAAAAACATTAAAGCTCTCCTTATGGCATACAAAAGTATGGTCCACCCATTACTTGAGTATTGTACTTCAGTATGGTCTCCATATAAAAAAAGCAGTATCAATCTTGTCGAGAGCGTACAGCATTACTTTACTAGGCGCTTATATGCAAGGTGCAATATTCCCTATACTTGTTATACAAACCGTTTAGATTTTCTGTTCTTACAACCGCTGGAACTACGTCGTATCATATTTGATTTAAAGTTAACCTACAGTATTGACAGAAACCTAGTTGATCTAGATGTAGATAAATATTTTACAAGACCACCGCGTAGTGGTCTTCGAGGGCATTGTAAAAGCTTTTGCGTAATTAGTCGGTTATTTTCCCTTAAAATACTCTGTAGTTGGTTTACCAGGCATAAAAAGGCCGTGTCCTTGCTGTACTGGTGTTTTAGCGGACATAAAAGCTATTTCTTCTGTATTTGTACTTTAGAGGACATACTCCGTAATTCCGTGACGTAAAAGCTCGATACTCTTGAAAACAGTGTCGCTACCATGACGACGGCTAGCAGCTGATATTGCCACGTCGACGTTTCTTTGTTTCTTTGTTCTCTCGTTGTTCAGGTTGACCAATCAGAGCGTTTGTTGTCTCTGTGTTGGAGGTATATACAGAAACTCAGTAGTTCAGTGTTATGTTTTTGCCCAGAGCCTAAGAACCGGCTTTTGGCACCTCCGTGTTTCAGTTTTTAGTCTTACACTAGTAGGTTTAATTATAAGGACATATATCCTTTAACTGCTAACTGATCATACATACTGACTGCTGAAACATTGCAAACTCATAACAATCAGTGTTCAGTTGTTGTTTTATACTGCTATTTACTGTCAGTTCTTCATAATATGGTTGATGAATTATTATATTTGGAATAACGATAAATAACCCCGAAACCCAATATTCTTGATATACCGAAGGTAAGAGAGAAGGGTTACAGATAAACGATTGTGACTTATGTTAAAGTGGTTTGAAGTGAATCTAATGTTATTTGATAGACCCTACATGAGTCAGTCTGTGTTCCTTTTATATGTGACTAAAATCAATGAAGGTTGGCAGATTAGTGTGCAGTATTGTGCAGCATTGTGTATGAGTGAGTCTGTTAAAGAAGCAATTCCTAAAGAATGCGCCATATATGTGAATTATAATTGAGCCATATCGTTGTGAGTAGTTTAAGTCATAACTCTGTTTATATAGATAAAGCGCCACGTCCTAAAGGAACTGTTAATATTCCCGAAGGTGAATAATATTGTCAGAGATTATATAATACTGTCAGTCGAATAATACATTAGGCTTACATAGCAATAAAATTAAACCGTCGAACCCAATCTCCCGGGAATATCCAGCGGGTGAATGATCGCGCACAGATTGGTTTCGACTAGTGTAGTGAATCAAATACTTGTCATAGACTAAAAACCGATTTAATATCTAGAAGACATCTTAATTTGGTGGGTTAAACTGCCAAAGGTCTGAAAGCGAGAACATTAAAGGATATAGCTTCTTTATTGCGGTAAGCAATAAAGTTGAAAGTACCGGTCAACCGGTAAACCTGAACGGTCCATCTGTAGGTCCGTAGGCCTAACTGTCCTAACCGGTACTTCCGTATAAGTACAGCAGTATTATTCGATTTGATTATATATGCCGGTAGGTCTTAATAATTAATCGGGGACGCCTGGTTTTTATTGGGATTTTTACTTAGGCCTATTTCTGTCAGTTTTATTTGTTTGTAGGCCAGTATTGAACAGAAGGCGTGTAAACCTGATCAGATTGTACAGACGATTTGTAGGCTGAGCTGTTGTCTGATTGCTGTTAAGTCTGAACGGATTGCAGTGTGTGTAGATCACCTGTCCGATTAAGTACGGTTAGGAAGTAGGGGCAGCGAACGCTGTAAGGTAAACCCCCAACTAAAGAATAAGTCGCACTACTGGGTTAGAGCGCATACTCCCTAATCATTTCGGAGTCTGCATGTCCTGTAGTTTATTTAGGCTTGAGAGTAGTCTGCCATCGTTTAGTCTGTACTTTGTTTGTGTAAGTCTGTACGGGTAGCGTATAATTTTATTTAGATAATTTGTAGGCTGGATAGTTGTCCGGCTGTTATTAGGTCTGAACGGATTGCAGTGTGTGTAGATCATTTGTCTGATTAAGTACGGTTAGGAAGTAGGGGCAGCGAACGCTGTAAGGTAAACCCCCAACTAAAGAATAAGTCGCACTACTGGGTTAGAGCGCATACTCCCTAATCATTTCGGAGTCTGCATGTCCTGTAGTTTGTTTAGGCTTGATAGTAGTCTGTCAGTGTTCGGTCTGCATTTTGTTTGAGTAGTTTGTACGCGTAGCGTAATATTTATTATTCAGAGTTTATGCGATTATCCGCAACATTCATTCCCCAAGTTTGTTCCTACAGTAATTGTGTTTGTTATACATACCGTTATAGTTAAATTAACCCCGGTACTACACGGGCTGTTTGGCGTAGGTAAAGACTGGTGATTTTGTGCATCGGTCACTCCAGCAGATGCCGTGGTTCTTTTAGCTGTTCAAGTATATTTAACTACTGATTATCTGTTGTACAAGTACTCGTACCTAATTTAGGGTTTAGTGTACAGTGCTTTCCGAAAGTAATTAGTGTAGGCATTATATTTGTGTTGTAAAGTGGTTGATAGGCACGTTCGATTAGCTCTATTAACTTCTAGGTAGGAACACTCCGTGATACATAACGTAGAACCTATAGCGATACGGCTATAGGTCGTCAGGCGGTGGTATTTTCCTATCTGGACAACGCAGTGTACTTACTACTACTTATTATTTCAAATACCGTAGTACCCTGTCCGTTGTAATAACCAGATTCTAACCCTTTGTTAGACTGGTTTGTAGACTTCTTGTAAAAATACCCTAAAAATTAGTATTTTGTGTTTTTGTAAATTTTTGTGTTTATTTAGAGATTGTAATCTCAACCCGAATCGTACGTAATTTGTAGTATTAAGTAACTTAGGTAAATTAGAATTATTTGTTTTAGTGTCCTATAAGTAACACTTCACTGAAAGCGCACTGCTTTGTGTAGTGATTACTCCCCAGAAATAATAACATTTATTTCAAATATTGACAAAACCCATTAAAACGGGTATATATATATATTATAAATCAAATCTAACGATTTATAAATAGTAGGCCTGCCATACAACAATCAATTAGGTCTCAATATCAGTTGGACTACTGCTTAAATAACAGTAATAAAGTAAGTTAAAGTAACCAAGTAACCCTAAAATTCAGAAATTCAATTATTTAAAGTAATTGATATACCGGTATTTACAATAGGCCTATTATCTTTATTTCTATAAATTTAGGCTGAAATTATACCGGTACTTGTAATTAATTCTAGTCCAGAATTATATATACTACAAACTGTAAGCTGTATACCGGTATTCCCGATAGGCCTATTATATATTTATATATATTTGTGCTAAAATTATACCGGTATTCTGAGATAAACCTAGTCTGTAATAATACTTATATATACTATAAGCATACCGGTATTCTAATATATTATATATCACGCTACACTGAGTAGCAGTACCGGTAATTAATTACTAGGCTAGTAGTTAATACTGAGTTACTAGACTTACTCAGACTGTAATACAGCAGTAGACATTCCACGGTATACATAGTCATGTCTGATACTAAGCAGAACCTGTCAGACAGTTTATTAGATGTAACTATCTGCGACTCAGATAGAGACGTACAACCGTCTGGTCGTAAGTTCAGTTCACCTCCCACTGTGAGGAAGGTCATCCCTCCAGTAGTAATAACAGAACCTAGGCTAGTCCAACATCGTAGGTCTATCATAGGCACCCGAGCTCAGGTCAAGCGGGACCAAGAAGCAGCGGACCAGCAACAACCCGCTAGTCAAGAACTTATTCCTCAGCGGCCCAGCAGCTCCAGTAGTGAGGATACTGTAGAGCTGACACCCGAGCGCGGAGCAGAGATGACGGATGCGGTTTATACGGATCCCCTTCTCATCCTTCCTGCAGCCGTACTCACTAGGTTATTGATCGCGGTGGAAGAACACCAGATCGATTGGGCGAGAAGTCAACGGTCAACTAGAGATAGTTATGCGGGATACACGAGTGAAGAACTGAAGTCTATTGTCGAGTCGCAATGGAACTTCCCCGGACCCGGACTCCCGTTTGATTTATCAGAAGCTGCCTGGGAAGACATACACCGGATGGGAGTAGCCAAGGAAACCATCGATCCAGCTGTGTGGAAGAGGTCCGCAGCCGGATACGCACAGGGATTCTTCAGCTCTATAGAGCGATTAAAAGAACAACTGTTTCAACAACCTCAAGGACCTCAAGAGCAGGGATTGCTGCTTTATCAAGTTAGAGAAAGAATTCTACGAATCAGGCTAATCTTATCAGCCTTTGAGGAAGCTTCTAAACGAAGACAAGACACGTCGTTGCAAGTCGCCGTAAAGACTTGGTTTCAAAGGGTGAATCTCCAGGTTCAAGGAACAGCTCAGTGGAAAGCTCAGCTGGAGGAGCGATCAACCCATGGAGAATCAACAGACGCCACTTTTTCCCAAGTGGAAAGTGAAGCGACGGCAGAGAAACCACATAAGAGAGATGCCATTGACATCTATCTGTCAGACTATCAGCGTTTTTTAGGTGATGACGAGTTGAGGAGAAGGTTAGATGGACTTAGCCCTAATAGCGAAGGAACCAAGCTTGTGTTGGATGCCATCGATGTGGAAATGAGGGCTGCGAATCAGGCTAAATTTGATGAACAACTCCGCCTGACACGAGTCCAAGAAGAACAAGTAAAGAAAAAACGTATAGAAGACAGAAAGGCAGCGGCAGTAGCAGCAGCAGTGGCAGCTGCAGAAGCAGAAAGAAAAGCGGCAGCGGCAGAGGCAGCGGCAGAGGCAAAAGCGGCAGCGGCAGAGGCCGAAGCGGAAAGAAAAGTGGCGGAGGCAGTGGTAGAAGCAGAACGGAGAGCGGCTGAAGAAACCACCCAATTAGAATTGGAAAACATTCAGGAGAATCAAGACTGCATAAACAAACAGTTAACAGCTAGTAATATGCAGATGATGAATCGATCTACTCCCAAAAGACAGGGATATACATCATCTGAGGAAGGCGATACCACCGATACTGAAGGCAAGGGAAATAGATCTCGTCTAAGTAGAC